>APFE030989691.1:15222-44818 GCA_000404065.3 Pinus taeda
CTTTCCAACCCAAGTGGAATTTTCCAATTTGGTCTTCATTTGACCCTCCAAAAGTGGATTCTCCTAGAAGTACTTCCTGTTGTTGCAAAAAGTGGCAGAAAGGTGATTTTCATGATGTTTTTGAGCTTTTGATCACCCAAAACTTGATCAAATGCCTTGGAAATTTCTGATCATGTGTATTTCATCATGAAAAATCCAAAAATATAAGCCACCTATGATTTGGACCTTCCCATCTTATGGGTCGCGCGCTGAGCGCGATGCATAGAGCCAAAAAACCTGTTTCGTAAGCCAAAAATTTTGAAACGAAAAAATTTTCTCGAAATTCCTTGAAATTTGGGCTGAAGGTCCCCCATCAAGTTCCATGCTCAGCCAAAAATTCTTCAGCCATGATTCGGAGTCTATCCTCCTTTTTTCGACGTTTTAGTGTCCTTCTGGTGCATGCAGTTCAGTGGTGGAAATCACTGTCTTGTTCATAAGATGTTTTGGTGTCTGTCTCCATAATGTCCATGCAAGGTGTATGTTAAGTGTATGTTTTGTTTGTTGAATATGAGAAATTATAACTTGGTGTCTTTATCTCCAATTTCCACCTATGTTCCAAATGTGTGCCAAAGGGAAAAGACTGCGGGAGAAATAGGACAGCGGGAAAAAAGGACTGTAACCAAGTGAAATTTTCCCTTTTAAAACTTCTGATTTGTCAAATGTGGAGACAATGGGATAGTCACTTGATTGTTTGGGGTTTAAGGATTGTACAAATGAGATGGGGAAATAGGAATGATAGGGAATGATGTCACTTAGGGATAGGGAAAAAGGGGCTTAGGAGTGAATGACTTTTGCTACCAAGGGAAAATAGTGAAATGAGGGGCTGTAAGGGGAGGGAAAAAAAATAGTGGGAAAGTTTAAGGATTGTTGGGATAGATTCAGTTAAGGAAATATGCGATGGTTTGGGAGTTTATGTATAGGGTTAGGGTTTGAGGTTTTGTATTTGAGACTTTGGGAAAGGGAATTTGGGAGATGGAATTAATGAGCTTAGGGGGATAGGGAAACTTAGGAAATGATGAAAACAAGCGACCAATGGGATGAGGGAGTGATGGAGGAATGGTAGAATTAACAACCCTAGCATTGTTGCTTTGGAATTTACGAAGAAGTAGGGTTTGATTTCTTAAATGATCACCATTCATCAAACACCATGAAGCAAGCACCAAACTTGGATAAAAACAATGATGGAGGCTCTACCTACTTGTACAAATGATGATCCAAGCATATTGGGCAATTTTGGAGCAAAATTTTGAAGTTTTTGGGCTTGTTGGCTGTATGTACCGCGTGCCTCACCCAATACGCCACGCGCCCCTGATGCACCGCGCTAGTGTTAAATTGCACTAGAAAATGTTGCCTGATGTGCCGCGCGCCTAGCTTGATGTGCCGCGCGCACCCAGCTACATAGTGCATTTTACAGGAGGCTTTTGGAGGCCTTCCTGGTGTCCAAATTGGATCCAGGATAGCTCGTTGGAAAGGTATTTGAGTCTAATTTCCAACCAAACTAGAATTTATCAATTTGGAGTTTATTTTCCTTGTAAGAAATCAAATCTACAAGAGTGGTCAAAATGTGCCAAGTGAGGCTGCCTCAAGGGAGAGTGCTATTGCAGTCAACTTTTGAATGCCTTCCTCAACTCCAACTTGAGCTCATGATAGCTCATTGGAAATATGTTGGTGTCTAGTTATTAGTTGAATTATCAAGAAATTCATTTGGCCTACCATGCTAGGAGAAATCGTAATTTTCCCAAGGTGACTTCAGAGGTGCATTCAATTCTCCTGAGGCAATGGTATTTTTGACATTTCTCTACAACCATGATACCTGTGTAAAAAGTGAAGGAGGTTTTTCTTTGTTAGCATGTTTTGGACAAAAACTCTCTCAGTTTTTCAAAATTCATCTTTTATTGCTCTGGAACATCTTTTGAGTGAAACTTATCCCGATGTGTGAAACAAGGAATTTTGTTGAAATGAGGCGAAATGAAGGGGATAAGGGGCTTCTAAATTCTTGGAGAAATTTTTGGAAGTAGGGAGGGATGTTAGGAAGTAGGGGAAAGTGGAATCTTAGAGATTGAGTGAGGGGAAGGGGTCCAAAAGGGCAAAACACAGGCCTAGCCTAGAAACTTGCCAAGTTGTGGCAAGAAACTAGGGTTTGTGCAAAAATTAGGAATTTGGGGAATCTCAGTGATGGGAAGTGTTTGATAAGGTATATTAAGGATAGGGGAAGGTGTATGAACATCTGGATACAAGTTTTTCTGATGATTTTACCATCCAAGAGAAATCGCCTTCAAAACCCTAGGAGAGGGAAATGACCTTACGTAGGCACAATTGAAGCATGAACAAGGTGTAAAATGACCCAATGGAATTTGACATGATGATGAAAACCCTATGAATGATTATAGACTCAGCTGAATAGTGACATGGACCGACATTTGGGCAACTTTGAAAAGAGTGAAAACAAACCCTAGACCTAATGCCTAGTGACCAAATTTTGCTTGAAGACTCACTGAAATGACAAAATTTGACCTTGACACTCTAAGACTACTTTGTAAGAGCATATTTGATCACTGGAGGAAGGCTGGAAAGAATGACACTAACAGTGTTTACAAAGGCCTCATCGATCCAAGGCTGAACATATGCCTTCAAAACCACTTCTCTATGTCGCACTGCATCTACTTGCTCCTTAAGTGTTGTGGCTTGTGCATTCGTAGGAGCCTCTGTGTGAGGACCATCATCTACGTTGTCCCTTTGATGATGTCATACTGCTACTGTAGGTCATGCGCCTCTGTTTCTAAGCACAGTGTGTTTGGGTCCTCCTGCAGATTGGTGAGGACCTCAAAAAATTCTTCCAACATTTTGGTGCAGTCCCTCGCTTCAATGCCGACCTTCTCCATCCCTGATGTAATGGCATTGGTGCACTGTTCCCTTACCTCTAGAGGAGTTGAAAGTTGCGCCTTCAACCGCAACTCTGCTATTTGAAGGTTCAGCTCTAGTTGAACCTTAGCCATTTCTTCTCACACCTCATGCACCCCTCCTGCTAATCTTTGGATGCGCACCTCTACTTGTGCTTCTACTGGGATGACTAGCTCAGGGAACATCTGGTAGGCTTCTTCAATTACCTGTACCATCTGCCTATTCTGAGACATGACCTCGTCATGCTGCAAGCTCAACTACTCCATGTTGATCCTCTATTCACTCAACACCTGCAATGCATGGCTCTCCCTAGCCCACAGTTCTATAGTAATCCCATCCTACAGAACATAGAGCGTCTCCTGAGGGAGCACAACCATGTTGATCCCTATTCCTTTCAACATATTGACCGTAGGCTTGTCGGCCTCATTTTTTGTAACTAGTGCCACTTCTGGTAGCACTATTGTGTTGGTCATATGAGTGCACAACATTTCGTCAACTGGAGTTGTTCCTACTACGAGGCTAGTCAAGAGACTACTAGCTTGAGGAGTGTGCACCTGCAACTCCTGAATCTATGCTCGGAGGGCCCCCAACACAATCTCATTCTCCTCTGCAAAGTTCTGGAGGGCCTTTGTGGTGACATCATGCACCATCTCTCCTATATCGTGCAGATCCCCCTCAGTAAGAGTGATCTGGTTGATATATATATTAGATGCTTTTTCCTTCTTGTGCAAATCCATCTTCTCTCTCAGGCATTAGTGCTTCAATCGTGCTGACATTGTCTGTGGGTCCGTGCTGCCCTCCTCTATCTCTGTTTCCATCTCTTGCTCCTACTTAGGTGAAGGAAAATATTGGCCCTCACGCTCTGTTGTTGCTACTTTTTGTGCTTCTGTTGTAGCCTTCTACTATTCTGCTACCAGCTGCACAGTGTCTCGTGCCTCCTGCACCTTTGCTGTTGCTGCTTCTTTTATTCTCTTTTCCGCCAACTGTGCCACGCGCAGTTTTGCCTCCTCCATTTTCTGCTTGATAGAATTTTCGACCGCAGAGATTTCTAGAGCCATTTAGGTGGCCACATCTCATTTACGTTGAAGATCACATCATCTGTGGCTATATAGGGTAGTTCATTCCACTTCTTTGCAGGGTCCTTGCATGCCTTGAGGTAGATGTGAAGAAAGTCCACTTTAAACTCTGCGAAACTTTTTAGGCTAATGTAGATAGTGGGTGATAACCATGACTTGTAGTTAATCCCCATTCTGATGTTCATCTCCATGTACACCCAGAATATTTTACTATCGCAGAGCCAATGCACGTCTTTAGTGGTCCACAATGAAGCATACCTCGTGGCCTCTAGGAGATCCCTTGCAATTCTGGGGAACTAGTTGTCCTCAGGCAATTCCCCAGTCACCAACACTATAGATAGAAAAATCCATGCATAGTGGAAGATTTTTCCTTGTTCCTATGCCTCGTGGTAATTCTCTACGAACTCCTTGCACAAGAACTTAGACTAGTTAAACTGGACCCCCTTTGCCCATTGTTCGACAAGTGCAACTACTAGTGCGGGAACCTCATCTACGCGACACTTTCGCATGACCTTACCTGCAAGTATCTGAGTCACAACTCTAACTACCTTATTGTTGATACTAGAGATTGTGTAGCCCCTATTTTTCTTCTCCAGCTTGTATTTCTTTCTCATGGCCTCCGCGATAGCCAAATCACTGCTCTTACCCTCTGAAATGTCTACGGGGTCCTCTCCTTTACAGGGGAGCCATCTAATTCTATGGATTAGGTGGTCCGTGATGGGAATGGGCTCCTCCAACCATAAACACCCACCATGCACTAGGCAGAGTAGCTATCTGATGATGAAGATAGTCACTGGGGCGTGATGGTAATGCGGCACCTAGAGTAGGTTCAACAACCCTACCTTTTCGACTCCGTGTAACCACTTTCACATTTCCAATTCTATAACTCCTTCATTGCTGTGTTTCTTTGGCTTCATTGCTGTGTTGCCAAGCGAGGGAATTTCTCATGGTTAATGAGATCTCAGTCTTCAAATTTTAAGCTTGGCACACTTCCCAAGTGTGTTCCTTCAAAGATGATATCATCCAAGAGGAGAAAAGTCTACAGAGAGCTCTTGCTCTCATCGAGGTCCTTGGGCACCTTTGCCTTTGCCCTCCACAGAGGGACATACGTGGGAAACTTTGTTAGAGGGAATGCACCCTCGGTTTCTTCCTCCATGCCCTCATCCTCATCCTCTTCGATTATGATATGCTCAAGGTCTTCTTCCTCCTCATCGGTTTGCAAGTTAACCACTTTCCATTTTTCCTCCATTGGTAATCTAGTTCGCAGTAGGCTTTGAGGGGACACATGCACACGAATCATAGGTTGTTTATCTTTCTTCAGTCTCGATCTGTGTGGTGATTTAGTGATTTTTGCAACAATCTTGGTACTCTCACGGCCATCTTCTATGGTCATGGCCTACTTGACTTCTTCGACAGTCATTTCTATGATTTCCCTAGCTTCTTTAGACACCGCCATCTTGTTTGTCTAGAAATCTCTCAACCATTCAATCAGGTGCTCAAACAACACTCTCCATAGGACAAACAGGTCTCGGCTTGGAATACGCGGGGCACACAACAACTAAATTTGCAAGTGACCAACTGTTGTTTGCTGGGTAGCCCTTTGCAATTTATAGTTCCTTTTGAATTTGAATTCGACCGTTCCCCCCAAATCCAGTCCATTAATGCTCCCTTGGTAGTAGATTTTCCCAAATCTTGCCCATAAATCTCATCTTAAATGCTTGTTTCCCACTCCATTTAGTCTCAAGTCAAGCATCACATCTTGAATATTGACTACAACGGTCACTCTCCAGCCAACCCATGCAGCAACGCAAGCACCCTTGTGCGGTCACGAACCTTGTGAGTCTTTGCTCCTACGCGCAGCCTCGACATTGCGTAGCACTCAAGCAAAGTAGCTTATAGTCCTACGTCTCCTTTCAACTACCTGGAGTGCTAAGACTATACTTCCCATGGCTAGTCAGGTGGTCGTGCCACTTGTATAGGGTTTCAACCGGCCATTCATCACTTTTCCTTGAAAAAATCTACCTTTTATTTTTATTATCTCTACTGTACACTTCACCACCGATGTCACGCCATCATGGCCGATCCCTCTAGTAATATATGGTCTAATCCAAGGCATCAAGATGATCAACTCTCAGTGGTAGTCCCCAAATTTTTCGATGTAATCGTCCGCACCCTATTTTATGACCTTGGTTTTCTTATCGAGAAAATCCTTCTTTATTTCTTCCTCAAGCTTCTTGACTTTCGCTTCCACCAGAGAACTTTTCTCCCTTAATGGCACTCTTTCTTCCATGAGTTCTTGGAGCCTAAGATCACCCTGTCGGATTTTCTTCCTCAGGTCCCAAGTGTTCTCTTCATTCAATTGTGCTATCCCTTCTTCTAAGGCTTCACAAACTATCATATCTACCAACACTACTATGCTTGGACTAGGCATATTATACTCTATTGGGACTACAACGTTTGCTCCATAGGCTAGTCAGAAAGGTGTCTGTCCTATCAGTTTCTTGCACGTTGTCCTATAAGCCTACATAAATGTTGGTATGTACATGTCCCAATCACTTTGCTAGGCATTATATACCCTATTAAGTGCTTCACACACTTTGTTAAAGGATTCTACATGGGTAACCTTCTACACACTCATTCTTTCCACACTTCATCGTCCTAACTAGAGAGACCATTAATGAAATTGCCTTGCCAACACATGTTGATTGACCATGTTCCTGAATGTGAATTCCATGTGCCTCCGTGTAGGTCGTTTAACATATTCTTGTACCCACCTAAATAGATCAGTGCGCAAACCATCCCGTACATTATACTTTTATTTTAGACACATCTGAGGCTTCCCAAAATGCATGCACATCATCCTCTTGCATTTATGCCAGTCCTCAAAGCTTCCTTGGTGTGTACCCCACCACCTCATGGGCATAGCACGTAGTACCTATTTTAAAGCCTCAAAACATTGTGGTTCCAACACCTGCTTTTCAAATCTATTCAAGAAAGCATCTACCTCACTTAACCCATCATAAGTAGGTAGATCCCTTACTTCTATTGATACACAATGCAACGATATTGTTATCATGTTGCAGTTCAGTGTGGTTACCTCGTGTAACCGGTTCTGCCATCGCTCTATCTCTTCATCTGAATCTGATGTACTGGAGCTTTCACACTCCCATGAGATTCATCCATCCATGGTGGGATTTACCTAGTCTTTCTCTCATGTGGTTATCTTGTAGATGTAGTCTAAGTCGTCATCACTTTCGTAGTCGCGCATTGGCTCAATGTAGCATGATCCCTCAACAGGGTCCAAAGGTATGACTACGCGCAGAGAATTTTTCTCAAAAATCATCTTGCACTTCTTTAGATTTATCACCCTGTTCATGTTAGTGGCCCAATCAATTCATAATAGTGTGGGGTAGGGATTGCTATCATCAACAATCTGTATCACTTCTGAGTCTGCTAGCGTGCTTGCCCCTTCAATATCCATGTTCATTCCCTGCAATATCCCCATGGGTATTATCTTTTTTTGGTTTTCCATTTGCAGTTTGATAGGATACTATTGTAGTGTAGGCCTTCCCATGCACTCCCATGTCTTCTTTGGAAAAATTTTCATGTCCAACCCTAGGTGTTTCGGGAATTTTAGTGTCTACAGATAAATGCTTAAACTGCCAGACTACTAGATAAGTCTAGAACAACAGTTCAAAGAATTCTCTACTTTTTCTATAACCAATAGATTAAAAAAGGTAGTAAATAAGCCTACCTGAAGCTTTTGCTTACTGCTTATCTCCCTTGACCAATTTTGTCGCTCCTTTCCATACTTAATTTGCTTGAAAAGTACCTGCACACTGACAAAAGACAAAAACTGATCAAATCATATGATAATGATCTATTTATTAAACATAGAATGGAATCAGGTACATAATACACATATGAAAGCATCAATGAACAATACAAACATATGGAAAAAGTTTTGAACACTTTATTAGTAAAAGGAAGAGTTACAACCCAATTTTCTTGATTCAGTGCCACTCCTCCAGTTCAATCCCATCCTTTCCTAATAACAAGAAAGACATTTTGACATCATTACAATACTTGAAACCAACTCAAGTCTTATAATAACAACATCCTCCTATAATTCAATGATTTCCAGCCCCTGATCACTTAGATGAGTGGTCTTTTTATAGGTGAATGAAGGAAGTTATTCCATAAATGGTGATAGTGAATGCCCTCCAAAACTTAGGATTTAGTTTGATGGAGGAAGGGATGAAGGGATTGATTTTCCTTAACTCCTTCCTAATCCAATTTCAAGCCCAAAGGAGTAGATAAACTTGGGAAGCTTCTAGATGCATCCAATGGATAAGAATATTCCCAAACCCTAATGAAATTTCACTCAAATTTGCCCAACGCACCCTGGTAGTGTACTAGGTGGCACTGCAGTGCACCCTAGTAGTGTATTGGGCTACACTGTAGCACACCCTGGTAGTGTATCTACATGCACTGATCCTCTTAGTGACAAGTTTTGGATGATTTCAATCATAGAACATCTTGGGAAGCTAAGAATTCCGATGGTTGACTTCTTTAGGGCATGTAACAACTGAACTAGGGTTTGATGGGACCTAAGGCAATGATTTATAAGATGGGAGTGATGTGCCCAAATGGATCTATAATAGTTTCCCCGTAAAGCATGAAGTCAAAAATATATATGTAAAGTGAAATTCTTTACCATGTGGAGAGGAGGTTTCAAAGTGGAAGGTGACCTACATTAATTACAATACATATATCATGATAATTTGATTTTTTTTCTCATGAATTGCTGAGGGAAGTCATACCCATGCTCAGCTTATAAACTTTCATTACATGTAAAAATATAGTCATTTACAAATATAGACCCATGAATGGATGACCATGAATGTAAGGCCATTATACATTTGATTTAGTGCTCTTGATAATATCACAACCCAAATGGATGAAACTAGATCTGGGGTCTTCACTCTCATTCAATCTTTCACTCAAGTAGAAGTATATCCATGTGAATAGATGATCTAAAGTTGAACATGGGAAGACATCATCTGATTACCAGCCAATGATGTAAGCCATTAACAGATGCGAGAGGAATCATCGATAATGATGATGACCCTTAAGGTACTACAGTAAATTTCGCGTGGTGTGAATAAATGATTTGATGTCGAACACCATATAAAGTCTTTCAGTCGAAGGCTAGTGATGTCAACCTATCGCCCGAAGCAAGAAACTTGCCATTGATATATGCAAGCCTTAAGGTACTAAAGGGGTGTTTCTAAGTAATCTTCTTGGATAATGTGCTAATGTCAACAAGAAGTAACTCGTCGTAGGAGGGACTTCATGTATCCCACATCAACGACATGAAATGAGGTAAATGATTTTGGAGATGAAAAAATTGACTGATGACAGAAGGTTTAGGAATGGCAGTCATGAAAATGAAGGTTTACGGTATTGCAAAGGATGAAGTTTGAACTGAATGACTTCTCTTGAAAATGTTGACGACACTAAGATGAATTGGTAGCATTGACCCAAAAAAAAGTAATATATGGTATGATATACCAACGATGTGATAACCATCAAGCTAAATGACCCAACCCACATAGTCATGTTGATGAGGTGAAAGTGTCATGTTCAAGAGAGACTTGAAGTGTTTTTCCCCTTTTCCAATTTTCCCGAGTCATTGCTGACTAGTACCTCTTTATTTTTATCAAGCTTGAGGAGGATAACATATGCTTGTTGTATAATTCCACCCTTCGAGTGAATCCATCGCTATCTGATGCTTTAACGAGTTTAGTGAAGGTGAAACTCGGTCTTGTCTAGATGGAAACGTTTATCACTATTTGATTTTTTTAACGAGTTTAACAACAAAGATAACTCAGTCCTTTTCATGTTTAGAGAGTTTGAAAAGGGACAAAAATGAAACTCCAAAAGTTCTTTTCGGTAAATTAATCTCTCAAGCCCGAAAAAGCGTAAAATAATACAAGAGAGATATCATTTTCAATCCATTAACGAGCTGGAAAGGACAAGTGCTCAACAATCTTTTCATATTTAGAGAGTCTAAAAAGAGCTTAAAGAGGACTCCATTTTGAGGAACGAGTGGTGTCTAGGGTAGGAACTGGTTTTGGTGATGTTGGAACTTCTCAAAACATGTTGATTTATGTGAAGAGGTTGGCTAATAAGACCACTTATTTCAATTTTTGCTCGAAAAGGGTAAAACAACCAAGTGAAAGTGTATAATCGGCCAAAGGGATGGTGGCAATGGGATGAAAAAAAACAAGGCTCATATGCTGAAAGAGGCTGATAGAATGGAAATCACAAGGGTTAAAAATGGAAATGGGTTCATTTTTACACAAGCTTGAACTATAGGGAACTATGCTTGGGTTCAATTTCATGTCTTGATGGAACTGGAGGATTTTCCTCCTATCCTGATGGAATAGGAGGACTACCCCCAGGCTCATTAGAATCTAAAGAAACAAAAAGAAACTAAGTTGTATCATATTCACTCTCTTCGGGAAAGGTATGATTAAATGAAGGTGAAATCAAGTCAACTGTTACCTCGACTAGTTGATTTGGGTTAGGTATAGACTCATAAGATTCACTTTCAAAGAGAGTGGTTTCGACCGATGGTTGATTTTGGTCAATCAATTCATCAACTGGTGAAGGATTTAGGGAGAACTTCTTGTAACTATATGGAAGTTGCAACGGTGAAGCAGGACAGTTATCCAACACCTTTTTGACTTCATCCAGATAGGGACAAAGGTGAATGGGGTGAGTCCATTCACATAACCTACATGGAAACTTAACTCTACCCTTCTTTCCATGAACTTTAATACCACTAGTTGATGGTGTGTCACCAACATGATCTCCAGAAGTTGATGAAATAGAATAATGTGAACATGAAGACCATTCTTCTAAGATTTGAGGAATATCATGACAATTTCGAAGAGGATGGTCTCCCGCACAAAGTTTTCATTGATATCGAACTTTGTGAGGCTTGGTGGATAGTTTCTCATCAGATTTTGCATTCAAAGCAATGGTCGTTTGGTTGCCCCTCTACTGAATTTGCTTCTTCTCCTTCTTCTTCCCTTCCCTCTTCTTCTTAGCCACCTAGTCACTAGTACCAATACTTTCACGAGGTGAAGAGGAAGAAGGGGAGGAAGAAATAACCGAGGAAGAAGGAAAAGGGTCAACTTTAGGATCAACTAGAGGTTGGTTTTGTCCAGTTGGAGGTGTACTCGATTTCCGAGAAACCATGATATCTTGAACAAAGGAGGTTGAAAAAACCATACTTGCAAGCCAATGGTAAATCTCGATAGGGATAATGTTGCCATATAAGGAGCACCAATATTTTCCAGAGGAGGAAGAGCACTAGGATTCCCATCAAAAGGAATTCCTTGATTGGTGGACTCCAGATTTGTCGCCATATGTTTCGGCCTAAGATCAACTAAGAAGTGAGAGTGGAGGATGTTATCCATGGCCAATTAATTTTATTTTAATAAAAGTAACATAACAAAACAAAAGAGGGATGATCTAGGCATAAGGTTTACCAAGCAACTGTGAACTACAAAATACCTCATGGCGAACCAAGAAGTACGTGTAGGAAATCTCCCCGAATGTTGTGTTTGGTGTATCACAGTGTACACGGTAGATGACTCGGTTACCTAAGGATGGATAGCAACCTAGATTTTTCCTCCCATATATACTCGAAAGTACGTGGATGCCCAATCCGTATAAGAATTGTCTAATGCAAAACTGCACAGTGAGAGTATTCTCATATACTTTATGTACTGTAACAGTGCCCTATATACCTGAAGGTATGTGGATGAGATACGATATACTCACGTACGTGGAATGAGGTATCGCACTTGGGATGTATTGCAGACAAGTTAGCAACAACTGCTTTGTTTTATAATTCCGGAACACGTCTCTAGACTAGACCTCTCAATGTTTTTCGTTAGGTGACAATGCTCCATTAGGTAAATTTAGATAAATTTTAAGTTGATCTTCTTTAGAATTTTCCTTTCAAGTTTCACCACGTGATATATGTTCGCAATTCCTAAACTACAACTAATATGATAAGCATTCTTTCCTTTCAATTGAACAAAGAAAACCCTTAGCTAGTAGGGATAGAGAAATTAGATTTTTGACAAAGAGCAAAGAGCACATCTAATGCAATTTCCCTATCTATTCCTTTCAAGCATCCAAAAACTACAAAATCTATAATGTAAAATGCATGTATTTCTTTTTGATTTCCCTTAATGTGAATGAAGAAAAGGGAAAACTAATGCACAATCGATCAATAAACTCTTTTCATAAAAATGACTATTTTGCGACAATTTCTTTTCAAGGAAAGGAAGACTTTACGATAGTTTTGTTTTGAAAGAATGGAGGAAATATGACACTTTCAATGAAAAGAGTAATCATATGCAGACACCAATCAATCAATATTTCATGAATGAATACTTTACGACAATTCAATTTTTGAAGGAAAAGACAATTTTACGACACTTTCTTTCGACAAAGATCAGTCGACCAAAAAACTAGCTTTTGACTATAGATTGAAAATGACCAAGTAAATAAATAAGAAACATTTATCAATCCTAGTCTAAGTAGGGCCAGATAAGGAGATGAAAAGCTATTTTCTGAGATATGACATCCATTTACAATCAACAAACAAGAAATCAGAAGAATTTTGGTAAGAAATTTAATTCTAGGGGCGGGAATCTAACCCTAGGAAGATCAGTGCAGGCCAAAGAGGGAGTAACTGTGATGTAGTGCATTGTCCTCAACTACAGGGTGCATTGCAGCACACTATAACTAAGGCTAGCCTATAGTGATTCCTATGAGGCCACTCAAGAGTCATCTAACCTCAAATTTTAACCAAAATTCAATGCAAAAGGCTGAATTACAACAAGTAAAGTATGTCAAGGTGTCTAAGGAGGTCGATTAACTACTAGGATGGATAATCGTTCCATAGTGGAGTCGCCAATTCTTTTTGGGAATTTTAGTCTCTACGGATAAATGCTTAAACCCCTAGACTAGTAGCTAAGTCTAGAACAACAGTGCAAAGCATTCTCTACTTTTTCTATAACCAATAGATTAAATAAGACAGTAAAGAAGCCTATCGAAAGCTTTCACTTACTCCATATATCCCTTGACCAATTCTGTCACTCATTTCCATACTTAATCTGCTTGAAAAGTACCTGCACAATGACAGAAGACAAAAACCGATCAAAGCATGTGATAATGATCTATTGATTAAACATAGAATGGAATCAGGTACATAATACACATATGAAAGCATCAATGAACAATACAAACATATGGAAAAATATTTGAACACTTTATTAGTAAAAGGAAGAGTTACAACCCTTTTTTCTTTATTCAGTGCCACTCCTCCAGTTCAATCCCATCCTCCCCTCATAATAAGCAAGACATTTTGACATCATTACAATACTTGAAACCGACTCAAGTCTCATACTAACAACATCTCCCTATAATTCAATGATCTCTAGCCCCTGATCACTTAGATTAGTGGTCTTTTTATAGGTGAATGAAGGAAGTTATGCCATAAATGGTGATAATGAATGCCCTCCTAAAATTAGGATTGAGTTCCATGGAGGAAGGGATGAAGGGATTGATGTTTCTTAACTCCTCCCTCATCCAATTTCAAGCCCAAAGGAGTAGATAAAATTAAGAAGCTTCTAGATGTATACAATGGATAAGAATATTCCCAAACCCTAATGAAATTTTGCTCAAACTCACCCAAAGAACCCTAGTAGTGTATTGGGCCGCACTACAGTGAACCTTGGTAGTGTACTGGGTTGCACTGCAGTACAGCCTGGTAGTGTATCTACCCACACTGATCCTCTTAGAGACAATTTTTAGATGATTTCAGTCATAGAACTTCTTGGGAAGCTAGAAAATATGATGGTTGACTCCTTTAGGGCATGTAACAATTGAATTAGGGTTTGATGGGCCCTAAAGCATTGATGCCCAAATGGATTTGTAACACTAGGTCCAGAATTGCCTAGTCCTTCTCATATTCTCCAATCTACGCAGTCAACCTCATTTCTCTTCCTGTCTTCGTTGCATGCTTTCCAATCTTCCTGACTACATGTGGTCCTTGCACATATATTAATGAGTTCCTGGTGTGGTCCCTACGCATCTATTAATGAGTTCATATAATCCCTTCATAGCCTTACTATCACGCAGTAGCTTCATGCATGTTTCTATGAATGTCGTAAGCATCGATGGGTCCTTTTCTTCCTCTAGTCTATCTTTTCTTCCTAAAGTGGAGGCATCAGTGAACCTCTTCCTAGCTTCCATAAAAGTTTCCTTAGCTCACTCGAAATCAAACTTTGGTTCTTTCGTCGGAGCCTTGCGAACCCAAGTACTATCTTAGGTTGTTTGCCTTTATCATCTCTTGTCATAATTCCACTTCAGAGCACAATTTTCACATTCTAATTTTCCTCGCGTAGCTCAAACCTCATCATATGTAGGTTTTGAGTCAGGGGAGGTTGAAGCACTCCCTTGTCGCACAACCTCGCTATCAATGTGGGGCAATACTCCATATCATGATCAAACAAGGTACAATATAGACATGATGGACACGTTGGATTCATACAACCACGAGAATAATTTCCTAGCCCCTCGTAATTGTAACATATTAGTTATCTATGACCTCTTCCAGGTCCTCCTCCATGTTGGCCTCGTTCGCGCCCCTGAAATCGTGTTCACGCCACTCCTACATTCTGGTCAAGGGGCCACGTTTCGGCTTGAACCCTATAGGTGGGAGTCCTATCCATCATCAACTCATAGCCTCTACAGGCATGCTCATCATGTCCCACTGATCTACAGAAATTGTAGAACAACTATTGCGAATTCTTCATGTACATATGCAATGAATGGCAGTTGTCCGTAGCATGCTTTCCTCCCATTTGACAAATCGCGCACCACAAAGCTAGCACTGCACTAGGTGCTACTTCTACCTCTGGTCTTAATGGCATCGATCATCCTCCCACGAGGTAATTTGTGAACACTGGGCAGTGGTCCTTGTCATGACCCTAACCCTTACAGTGGTCCCTATGTTGGTCCCATAGCAGCTTTCCGTTCAGGCTAGAATTCCTCGAGAGCCTAGGATTATGTGCTGGGTTACAGTGATGGCCCCTCATCCTGAGGAGGGTAAAAAGGTTTTCTGATTTCCACCTGAGTATTTTCATTGGTTGGGGAACCAAATTTTCATGATTCAGGACTTTCCATGTGCTGGGATGGATTATCGTGGTGATCCAGACATGGCTCTTCCACCAGGAGAGAAATGGGATGATTAAGGTAAAATCATTTTCAACATTTTCTAAATTTTTAACTAATTTGTTTTTTTAAATCGTCCAAAATTGACCGTAAAAAGTTTTAAATGTAGATATGAGTCCATGACGACCAGCCGCTCTCTAGCCCCATGAGAGAAGACACCCCGTTGTAGCAGCACCAGCCCCATAGGACCAATTAGTAGAGACCTTGACCGAATTGGAGCATCATCTAGAGCGTTCGACAATAGATATCCCAGAGACTTGTATAGATGATATTCCACTTAGGTTACAATGCTATATGATTGGGTCCCAAAAACGTTTAGGAGGTTCCTTTGTAGTGTGGCCCGAGCAGTGGTTTCTTATCGTGATCATCATCAGGGATAGGATGATCACCTTTGTAGACTCATACAACATTTTATATCTTTTTGTACTATCATTTTTTTCGATCGTAAGGTGTTTTCCAACCTATGATCGAAGACGATGTATATTTGACACACTTCTATGCTATAATATATCACTATTACTGGCTATCTTGTATAAGATGTTTATGAAATGTTTTTAAATTTACTGTCTTGATTATTGCAAATGTCTATTTAACATTCGAGAAGCAACTGCATTTTCTAATGTATTTAAATATCTTGGAATATTCTGATATTCAATGTAGTCAAATTCACGTTCCAAGAGATGAACTCTCAAAAATAATCTTAATATTGGACTTCTAATGGCATAAACCGTGTTAAGCTGTAATACAACGAGTTCAGGATCTAACCTAACAATCAAACTCCGAATCCCAAATGAGATGGATTCAGATAATAACTCAATCACTACACTATATTCTACAATGTTATTTGATTTTTGACCAAGGCTTACCCCATGCATAGATACTAACATGTCAGAAGATGAGTAGATAACCCAAGCTACGGAAGAAATATTCCGTGTACTACGACAAGCACCATCAGCAAAACCAATGCATTTTTGAAGAGACGTCAACATCTGCAATATCAAGAGTAAAATCAAGATAAGCAGGAATCATGATAAAAACACTCTCTAAACTAGGCACACTTTCTCTCTACAACACACCAACTAGAAAGAAATTATTCTAACAAAAATCTCCACACCAAACTTTAAGCATAATATCTTTTCAGATAAAGCCCATTTCTGGGTCTACCTAAAGAGACACCGTCAAAATCTACTAATTCATAGGCCCTTTTTGCTAGCTTTCGCTTAACAACAAAAGGGCCATGCCACATGGGTACAAAGTTTCCAGCCCCTAACTTATTGTTTGCTTGATTGTATAGTAAAACTAGGTCTCCTTTCAAAAAATTACGAGGTGTAACATTTCAGTCGTACTGAGCTTTTATCCGTTTTGCATGAGTCTCAATTGCCAATGTAGCATCAGGTCGATTCTCATCTAGATAAGCTAAGTATAACAAATGTTTCTCGTCTTCGGAAGTGGCTGGCAATAATTAGATGGCTATTTGCAATGATGAAATTTCGCATTCAATGGGTAACACTGCTTCCAACCGATAAACTAGTTGAAAAAGAGTGAAACCAGTTGATGTTTTGACTGAGGTTCGTTATGCCCAAAGCGCTGAAAATAACATGTTATTCCAATTCGACCAATGAATACCAATGATTCATTGGATCATAGTGACTAGAACTTTATTGATTGCTTCAACCAGGCCATCAGCCTATGGGTAATATGGAGTAGAACTATCGTGATGCAAACCAAGTTGATGTGTTAGTTCAATCATCATGATGTTTCAAAAATGACTTCCATGATCATTAATAATTGCTTGAGGAACACTAAATCTAGCAATTATATGATTTAAAACAAAATTTGCAGTGGTTTTGCCGTCTATAAAAAATGTAGACATTGCCTCGGCCCACTTGGTAAAATAATCTACCGCAAGGATGATATACGCATGCCTCCTAGCCGAGTGAGGGTTACATGTAATAAAGTGATACCTCACTTTGCGAAAGGACCGACGAGAATGATAGGGTGGAGAGGAGCAGGTGGAGCATGCATGTTTTGATAAAAAATTTGGCAATTGTGGCATTTCGGGACTGCATTGATACAATCTTTAAATAAGGATGGCCAGAAATAACCAGTGCACAATATCTTTTGGGTTGTGGCATACCTAGACATATGACCGCCACATGCTCTAGAGTGACTGTCATTCAAAACCTTTTTAGCTTCTTCATGAGTTAGACAACATCAGAAAACAGAATCCACTCCACAACGATAGAGTGTATCTCCAATAATATTGTACTGTTGAGATTGGAAACATATTTTCCTTCACTAAGATCATGAGATTTCAGGCTAGAAAGATTGGGTTTGGAGATAGACAATTATATCTCCATACCATGGATCAAGAGTACTAATAAGAAACAAGGATTCAACCACAATGGGTTATTCTACCACAGTTTCATTATCAGTACACGAGAAATCACAGATCAGTTCCACAAAAACCATAGACTTCTTTTCCTTGGATTTTTCAAATTCCAAGTCAAATTCCTGCAGGATAACTATCCATTTGGAATACTTGCCCCCTAGCAATTGTTTGGTCAAAATATACGTCATAGGATTATAGTCATAAATTACTGTGGTTTTGCGTGATAAAATGTAGCAACCAAATATTTGGATAGCTTGAACAACTGCCAAGGAAAATTTCTCCACATGCAAATATTTAAGCTCAGTCAGATTCAGAGTTTGACTAAGATAGTAAATCACATGTTCATTTTTGAATTCATCTTCCTGAACTAAAACCATCCCAATAGTGGAATGAGAAGCGGTGAGGTACAAAACGTAGTCCTGGTTGTAGTTGGGAAGATGCAATAACGGTGCATGGGACAACATGTGTTTAAGTGCATCAAAAGATTTATTAGCTATCTCATCCCAAAAGAACGGAGTATTCATTTCAACAACCTAATAAAACTATTCGTTATCTCAGTGTAGTTAGGAATGAAATGACATAAAAAGTTTTCTTTCCCCTACAAACTTTGGAGTTGGCGAAGAGTTGAAGGCGGAGGCAATTTGACAATTGCTTCAACCTTAGAGGGATCGACATGAATATCGGCTTTTGATAAAACAAATCCCAGTAAACGAATCGTTTCTATATAGAAAACACATTTGTGTGGATTCATCCTAATTTGATAATGCCTACGTCTCATAAAGATGGCTCGTAAATGAGTGAGATGATCGGATCTATGTAATGAATGAGCAGGTAAATCATCGAGATAAGGCGGCACAATGTGCTTGATATCATGAAATGCATAAGACATAGCCCTTTGAAAAGTTTCTCCTGCATTCTTCAATCCAAAAGGTAACTTGCAATAAGCAAATGTCCCCCAAGGACAAATGAAAGTCGTTTTAGGTTGATCAGCAGGGAGTATGTTAATTTGATTGTAACCGGAAAAACCATCCATAAAGGAGAACATTTCACTGTCGGCACAATCATCAATAATTTGATTGATATAGGGGGTTGGGTAATTGTCTTTAGGACAAACTCGATTAATATCCCTATAATCAATACATATTCTTATCATTCCTTATTTTTTGTTAACATGAATAATATTCGATACCCAATCTGTTAAAGGAATTGGATAAATGAAACGTGCTCGAAGCAATTTCTCAACTTCATCTTTAATAGTAGTAGCTTTTCTTCGATGTATCTAACGCAAATGTTGTCGGACAGGTTTAGCATCTGGGTAAGTTTTAATGTCATGGACAACAAATGATGGATCAATTCCTGGCATTTCTTCATATGACCAGGCAAACACGTCGCAGAATTCTTATGAATGTTTTCAATAATTCTAGGTTTCACTGAAATTTTAATAGGAATCGTTTGAGAAATATTTCCCAAATTCAAGTCAGAATCAAGATGTTGCAATGGATTTTGTGGTTCTTGACATAATCAGCAGTAAAAATAGATGAGAAATCATTTTCAAAATGATCAAACTCAGGAAAAAATGAATATCGATGATGAAGATCTTCCCATGGTAAATCATCAATAGACAAAAGTTCACGAATCTACTCATCAGTATGAACAAGCTCATAAAGAGTTGTTGAATCTGAGGTTGAGATTGAAAGTGACTCCCCATGGACAAAATTCATTGGATCTATTTCCGTTCAACAAGAGTCGGAAAATCGCTGTACAACCTGATATGCAACTTCAAAGGGACTCAAGGGCATTGCATCACCAAATGAGTCCACCTCAAAATCGGAAGGTATGATCCAAGGATCATCAAAAGCAATAGTGTTTGATGAAATCATATGAATGGTTGCAAAAGAAGGTGATACGTTAGGAGGAGGAAATGAAAAAGTTCCTAGTAAACTGGAATCTTTAATCAATCCCACCCCAACATCCTTATAAGGGATAACTATTTTATCGGTGTGTTGGATACTATCAGAAGAGGTTGGGTTAGATGAAAAATAAGTTAACTGGTCTATTGTAACGATCTTTCCATTATGAGGAAACTTAATAAGCCGAAAGACCGATGAAACAACAACAGTCATAGTGTAAGACCAACTGTAACCCAAAAGAAGGTTGTAATCTAGAGGGGCATCAATCACTTCCACATCTAGATTTACAGTTTTGCCTTTTACCCCTATAGGTAAATCCTGTAAAATGCAAAAAGGATGAAACCATCTGCCATCAAAAGCCTTTAGAATCGTCGGGGATTGATTGAGTGTAGGAGAATTGAGTGATCTCCAACACTGAATCGACATAATACACGTAGAAGCTCCCTCATCAATCACAGTCCGAAAGAAAGGTTTGTTTTTCACTAACACTAGGATCTGGAAAGCCATTTGATGAGGTAGGCGAGGTGTAATATTCTCTAAATCAAAGATTATAAGGATGGAACACTAAATATCAACAACTCCTATAGCAGACAATAACAATTTACAATGTATTGGGCATGATTGTAGCAACTCCAAAGCCGACATTGCTGAAGGGGAAATAGGTAAATCTTCAACAATGTTATAGTTCTGAGCAGCTTTCGCATGTGGATTGAAAGTTGACTTCTGAAGTATACCTTTAGAAGGCGTTTTGATTACTAAGTCTATATTAGGTTTCTCAATCTGAAGTGGATCAGAACCAAAACGAGTTGAAGTTGATGGGTTTGAATTAGAAGATTCTGCTTCCTTACCACCAACAGGATCATTACTACCATAATCTTGCAATTGCATTGCAATCCTGACATGGGAAATCATCATAATGGGTTCTTCTAAGGATTTGAGGAAGAACCTATCATCTTACTATCTTGATTAGGAAAAGGACCGTTCAAGATAGTAGGTGTTTAAGAACCTTTGATGATTTTCGAAACCTCAGCTCGATGTGGACAATCTCTTGTAAAGTGCTCCTCATCACAAATGAGACAAGGATAACAAGGTTTACATTTCTCATCAGTGGGTTCATTTTTTCTAGTTTCCCTTTTAAGTTTTGTTTATTTTTCTTCTTCCCCTTCTTTTTGCTGCCAGATTTTGATTTGGTCATAGATGATTCTGTGACATGAATATCGGTAGGAATTTCAGTGGAAGATTCTCCTGTCAGGGAATTTGGTAAAGTTATAATAGGACAAGAATTATTTTCAGATTTCTTCTTACTTTTGGTACTAACTGAACCAAGCATACCATCAGCGGCATGAGACCCTGAAGGAGCTACAGTTATTTGATTTGTTTCAGAAGATCGGGGATTTTTTCATGTAAAGTACCCGACTGTTTATAAACGAAGTCAAGTTACTGAGCCTAAGAAATTACTTGCTCTTTAGTAACAACTCCTATCTTAGCTACATCCTCAGTGATTTTAGGTAATAATGACTTAACAAACCATTCTGCCAAAATTTGATCCGGGATAAAAACTTTCACTAAACATCATCGACCTTGCCATTCATGAATATGATCTAAAATACATGTGGACATTGATTGTTTTAATGAAGTTAATAATTCCGTGCCATTGTCATATCTGACAGGAAACTGAAAATGAGTTAAGAATGAAGTGGCTAACTAACCAAAATTGTAAAAATAGCTTCGTGGTAACTCAATGTACCACTTGGCAGCGAGACCAATTAGAGTGCATCGAAAAAGACGTAAGCGGATTGAATCATCTATAATGGAAATTGATGCACACCAGAGGTGATAATTCATCACATGATTTGACGGATCTTCTCCTGACTTACCCTAAAACTTCAGGATATCACTCGGCAACTTATTAGGCATTGGCGACCAGTACGGAAGATAGTAAATTGGATCGTTCGTAAGGCACAACAAATCAGGTAAATCCAAAGTTGCAATAAAAGGTAACTGATGGTTAGGGTCTCGAATACCTTGGGTCATAAGACTAGCTCCAGGAGGAGGATATCCAGGATAACCTAGAATTGGATTTGCATTAGGAATATTATATCCTCCTGGAAAACCAGGATTAACTGGACCAAACTGGGGTTGTTGAGGTTGCTGATAAGTATATCCAAGGTATGGTTTATACTAATAAACTAGGTTCTGCACAATAGAACGTTGATATTGTCCCTGGTATGGTTGATAAGTGAATTGTGGTTGACTTGTGACAACCGTACTTAGACCAGGTTGTCCTACAGGAATCTGACCCGAAGTCTAAACCATAGGTCCTGACTGTGGTAAAGTGGTTTGAGGAGTTGATGCAGGAACATTAGAAACGGGAGCTGTTGATACTGCAAAAGTATGTGGGGTAGATTGAATAGAAGATGTAGTAGTTGCAACAGTAGTTTAAGGTGGAGTTTGAGGTGAACTAGGTCCAGACTGATGAACTACACTAGGTGCAGAAGTTTGAATAATAGGTTGGACAGGTTGCTAGGTTGGACCAAAAACCAAAGGTTGCCTAGGTTTACTTGATAACTGCACATTAGGTTGCAAAATCTGTTGAGTTTGAGATGGATCCCACACCATGTTCATTCCGGGGTATGGACCCATAAAAGGTTGAGTGTAGGGCTGATAATTGAGAGGTACATTTCTAAGTCCTTGTACAAATGGTTGACCAGAAGGTGTTTGGAAAACCTTGAGTTGGGTACTAACCTTGAGGTTGATAACCTTGAGGCACATACTAAAATTGCAGTTGACCTTGAGGTATATACTGAGTCTGGGGTTGACCCTGAGGTATGTACTGTCCCGAAGGTATGTGTTATCCTTGAGGTTGCCTCCCAGGCAGTATTTGAATACCTTGAGGTTGCCCCCTAGGCAGTAATTGAGAACCTTGCCATTGCCCCCCAGGCGGTAACTGACTACCTTGAGGTTGCCCTCCACGCGGTAACTAACTACCTTGAGGTTGCGGGTTTGGAATAGAACCAAACATCATAAGAATTTCTTCTACGCTCAACGTTTGAGTTCTGTTATTACTAGTTGAGATCCCATGTTCAATGGGTTGAGGAGATACTCCTGAAAGAGTACCAAAAAGTGACTAATACCTAGAAGGAATAGAAGGACCACCATATAAAAATGTTTCCGGTGTTTGGGAAAACATGAATGATCGTTTCAACATATTCGAATGAGGATAATAACCTCCAGGCGTAGGATGAAAAGGAATATGAGGTGGTGAAAAAGAAAGACCCGGATTTTCTAAAAAGTTCATGAATGATACGTACCAAGCGTCACTTCTAAAAGGACTGTAGAAGATTGATTCACACTCCCTAAGTTCTAAAGTTGGTTGATTTTCAGGGAGAGTTGTATCATCGTCCGGACTAACAAGTTCTTCAATAGAAATGAGTCTAGAAGGAAGATTTTGGGTAATGACACTTTCTACCTTGGGCGAACCAGGACCACTAGAAGTTGGAGAAGCAAATCCTGAGGATGGAGTAGTAGCAAGTTCAGTTTCAGGTTCCTCAATTAATTCACTAGTAGGAGATATAATACCAGTGACTTCATAAAATGAAATTGGTTCAGAAATATACTCTGTTGCTTGAACTAGATAATCAGGGTGAATAATTAAATATGATTCTCCAACTTCCACTGACCCAACTCTAATGTCACTAGGTGATACGAGAGATCATAGCCCTTCAAGCTGACTTGGTGTATATTCGGGAGGTTGCCCCAGAAGTCTACGAGATTGTCTCGGTAATTCAGCCATGATTAAATATTTAATTACTTCACACACAAACAAAGAAAATCTCAATAAAACCACCTAAAGTCTCTAAAGAACCAAACAATTGAATCACACTCCTAAAAAGTCTAACAGTTCAAACCACACACAAACAGTAACTTTCCATACTAGAAACACTAGTTGGTGATGAAATCCAACATCGCAGAATTCAATACAGAAATAGTGGTTGCAACAGTTACCCCGACAACCTGCTTAATGAAATAGACTAGCACAAGTTTCTTCCCAAAACCATCTCGAGTGAAGAGAACCCCTTAGAGAGTCCAAGTTAGTCTAGTTGACATCTGCTCTAGGTGCAGTGAGACCTGTCCTTCACTGTCACCTTAGGAAAGAATCTTAAGATTATGGTCACTAAGGTTACCAACAATAACAAATACAACTGGGGGAACAGTCTACGATCCGATCTATGCGCAAGGGCAGAGTAACAAAGCTCAATCCCCTTGAAGGCTCCTCAACATGATCAATCCAAGGTTTACGAACAAGTGAACCCATGCTCCTCGACAATGGTTTATTTGAGGTTTACCATTTTTAATACGCACAAATTTGCTATCTCTCCCAATGAGACAGACTTGATTGTCTCAAAGCTTCGAACATGATCTTGTGATTGACTCGTTTGAGAGGAGCTTCCAAATTATATCAATTACAATTGGATTTATTTCCTACCGTAAGGTATAGCTACTTGTTTGTTTTAACTATCTTGGAGAGTTAATTACTCCCTACTCCAAGATACTACCCTAAGCTATATTGGTGATAAGAGCCCTAGAAATAAAAAGACTACTAGATCAGTTTTAATTAAGCGTTATTTTTGTGGGTTGTTTATTAAGTCAATAGGTATGGAGATGAAAATTTGATGGTGTGAAGACTCCACTCCAAAAATACTAAAAAATGCACCTAAAATGATAAATAATTTGTTTTTCCTTTCAATGAATCTCTAGCTAAAAGAAAGAGTTGAGTATGCAATTCCTTGGAAAACAAAACATCCCTTCAACATATAAATGAAAAAAAAATCATTTTTGTCTTTTTCAATAAACTCAAAATGAAACTACTAATTATGCTTACAAAAATAAATCCCTTTTCTTTTGAATACTCAAAACAACAAAAAACAATTCTTTCAAAAGAGAATCTATGATTTCTAGAAAACACTCAAAACTATGAAAAACTAATCTTGAGATATAAGAAAATTCTAAAAACCTAATTGAAATAAAAGCTTCAAATGTTTTTGAGGACGATTTACTTAGTTATTCAGTAAACTAAGGATTAATTCATCCAGAATAACAAATAAATCAAAAAACACCCAGCTATGTTTTCTTTTATAAAAATGAAATTCACAACTTATGTCCAATTTCGTTCAAAGATTTGGAAAGAGAAATGAAATCTATTTCTCAACAAGGGAAGATTTCACAAACCAGCCAGACTCATCAAGAAGACAAAAGATACCGGGACAATCTAAGGTTTCTTAGGCTTCTAATCTTTAAGTCACTACAGAGACCGAGTGAAAACTAATCCAATCATGCAAAACTTCTAGAAAATCATTTAAAACAAAAACACCAATGGAAATTACTCACAAGAGAATTTTGACAGGACACATGTAGATCTGGGTAGAGACTAAAAGTAATAAACTAATCCTAAACTTAACTGGATGAAAAGATTTTAGATTTTTCAAAAATTTTGACAGGGTCCGTAGGGTTTTAGTATAACCAAATGCGGTACTACTCTATGCACTAAAGGAACAGCGGGGAGATGTTCGCACTGTATTATAAACAGAACGTGCAGTCCTCTTGAAAATTTTGAAAAGACAAAAAACAATCCAGAACCTAAAAACTACCCAATCCCACACACATCAAGAAAAAAGCAGAAGAAAAGACAAGTTTCTAAAGTCAAAGACAGGAAAATAAAAAAACCAAATTCAATTCCACAGCAGAGTCACCAATTTGTTGGTCGGATAATTCGATCTTGCGAACAAGGCCGATCTCCCTAGTATCAACATATATCTAGCAACAAGCAGGACAAGAAAATCTACCTTTCTCTAAACATATTGCGATTCATTAATAAAAACTAAAGAGGTTTTTAGACCCTACCTTAAGTCCAATGCTAGTTTGTGGCAGCCATGCTCCAATCATCCAAAAGAGTTTCCTTTTAAGAACATGCAATCACAAACAAGCACACATCAAATAACACCTGCATAGCTAATATAATAAATCATGTTCATCATGGTGATCAAGGAATCCATGAAATAAACCATAAAACACAGCTTATTGAGAAAAATAAACTTGATTGTATTAACTTTGAAATAGAAGAACTTTACAACCTTTGGTGCCTTGATGTTGTCCAAGCTCTTCCCAAGGTCCAAACAGGAATCTCCTCTACTTTGACAAGCCTCACTCTCTTCCAAGTGAGATCAAAAGATATGTAATCTCTCCTCTCAAAAGCTCAATTAGGAAGACTAAGTTCCAACAACATTTCACCTCAAAAATATTTAGCTTTCAACCTCCTCAATAACTAGCCCAATGCTTCATTTTATAGTGCAAAGGAAGGAGGTTATAGGTCCACCATTGAAGGGATAGAGTCCTCCTTCAAAGGGATAAGCTACTCGCATCAAGGGGTTAGCTCCTAAAGGTATGGGATGCATAAACCTTTAAGGAGCGAACTTGCCACCTCAAGATTCCCTCTAGAAGCTTCCAGAAATGACTCAAAGTGAGTTTTTAAGAATGCACTTGCGCCTTTTTAACTTTTACATGGGTCCACACCCATAACACAGAGACAAAGTGGTCAGGTGCACAGGGGACATGACCAATAGGTGTGGGACCATAGGTAATGCTAAGAGAAAGTGCAGAACCATAGTTTTAGAGATTTTTAAGGTATTTCTATTATTTTCAAGGTTTGATATGAAGAACTAAAGTTTAAGACTTGCAAAGGAGGAAGGTATGAGTGAGGATAGTCTCACACTAATTGCATAATGTCAAGGTGAAAATTTTTGTGCAACATGCTTTGGACCACTTGATTGTGCTTTCATCAAGCATATTTTATCTAGTTATTGTGCTTGTATGCAAGCCTCCTCCACCAATATGGGCTTGAACATCATCACTTGCTCGTACAGATAGAAATGTAAACCCCACAAATACTTTATGAGTACATCTAGGTTCTTTGGAGAGATACTCAACAATTTTCCCTGGATATTGACACTAGATCCACTAGTCCTATACATACCCCAAAAGGGTAATAATGTGATATTACAAGGGTTTTAAAGTCCTCCCACTTAGTCACTAGAGGTTCTATGCCTCCAACCTCAAGTTTTTCACGTGGATTTCCCACCAATTCAAGGCATGGCCCTCTAATTTCAATCGTGAAAATGAAATCTTATGTTCTTCCTCAATTTTATGGACATTGAAATACAATTATATTTGTTGAAACCAGTGATATAGATTGAGAGTGTCGATCTCACCATGGTATGACTTGATATCAACCTTTGCTTCTATTTTAAAGAGGTGTTGTGATTGATTCATGACACTCAAACTAGGTTTATCTTTTTAGGGTTATTTATTTGGTTGGTTCTCTATTTCTTCCTAAAATCTTAATCCCCAATTCGATTTGTCTCTTGCATTTGAACCCCCACCTTCTCTAAATATCCCAAGATTATTGATCAAGGTCTCAATGAGGGATTTGCATTATGATTTATATTAGAGACATGTCATTCCAACCACGAAAACCTCTCCCTTGCATGATCATGAGGGTTATTCACATATTCATTGGCCATGATTAGGGTTT
Organism: Pinus taeda; assembly: GCA_000404065.3. Classification (NCBI taxonomy): domain Eukaryota; kingdom Viridiplantae; phylum Streptophyta; class Pinopsida; order Pinales; family Pinaceae; genus Pinus; species Pinus taeda. The sequence continues at coordinate 42,454 of APFE030989691.1, forward strand.
TATGAATTTTGTTCTAACTAATATAGATCCTCTCCAAATGTCCAAAATACATGCAAAGAAACCTAGATTTGATGCTTATATTATTTGTAAACTACTATGGATATTCCAATCAACGGTTTGTCACAGTAGATTTAATAAAATTACATTTAAAATATGAAATTGTACACTATTATAGTTCTATTTCTTTTTACATTTCTAGATATGCAGAATATTATTAATAATACATGCATGTGAATTAAAAATTATGTAGAGGATAGACAACAATGAAATTAAAGAATCAAACTTTTACCCGCTATTATAGACTTGTGACCTTCGACCCTCTTGCAACTCAGAAATCTCACATGTGTGAGGGAAATCAAGAGAAAAATGAGCTTCTCTCCTTCGCTAGGGTTCCTCCTTTCTTCGCTAGGGTTTTTATTCCTTCTTCAAGACTTTTTAACCTCCTTTTCTTACATTCACACTTGATTCTAATTTGAAATCAAACTTCTCTTAATTGATGCCACGGTAGGTCAAATACATCACTTATTTATAATGGTTTGTTGACAGTGTTGGAAATTTGTCAACCAAGGGGGTCACCCCAGTATGAAGTACCAATTAGACCTCACATTGTTTGGAGTGGAAGCCCCATATGGAGATCAATCCAACCACCATAACTCTAAGGTTTTCCTTGGCTGCAATAAATAACAGAAGAGAGTATACACATAGCCATTGAAATCAACAAGTAAGATGACACTATGAAACATTGATTGCAATATGTGAAGGGAGACTTTCACGCGAGGGAAGTAAGAGTGTGTATCTAGAAGGAAAATAATAGTACTGTCCCAAGAGGGGCACATTAGAGTAAGGAAATATTCATTACTTATCTAGAAAAAGAGTACACATAGACACTATGAACATTAAAGAAAATATAACGCACAATTCAACAACATAAGTACGAAATCCAATGAAATAGATCAATTTACTTAATACATATTAACAAAACATACATGAAAATTAGCTAAAGAATAGTCTTATAATATTCATGATACATGCATGGAAATTTGTTGGCTCAATGAGATTTTGATTACTAGGTGAAAGATCCAAGTCAACAGTTACAATGTTGAGATACTAGATCCAATAGTAGAACATTAAGCCACATATTACTTCTCCAAAGAATGATTTTCTCTACTATGCCAAGTTAGAGAAGCCAAGGTTAGCTCTCCCAGGTTTACAACTCCAAAATCCGTTTGCTTCAATTATGAGGATGTATATATAACAAGAGGGATGGAAATTCATATCCTCATGACTCTTGAGCTTTCCTCATGATTTTGGACTTCCAAGTGACCCTTGAACTTCTACAAGACTCTTAGACTTTTCCTAGTGACTCTTTAGTATACATGTGACTTTTCATATTCCACATCTCACTCTTGGAGTTCCACACATTTACATTTCTCATTTTCTTGAAAATTAAATATTTACATCCATAAATGATGTGGAGACATGATAACACATATGACTCTTTCGATGACACTATGTCAAGACATGACTTAACACTGATAACATGAAATTTATTAGCGTGTGTCAAAGCCAAACTTCTCTCCTCATTGTTCTATTTGTATCTTCATGATATATGTTGTGTGTTATTCCTCTTCCTCCTCTAGAAGGCTTGAAGATATGGATCCTCTTATGTGATCTAGATCTTCCAGCTTCTATCATTATATAGTGTCCCTTCATCCTCTTATTCAATGATAATCCTATTTTTTAGTGTTCTTGAGTGTAACCTTGCATGGTCTCCTTGTCATATTTCTTTAACACCATCTTGTCATGTCAGGAAATAGTACCTCCAAGTGAAATTCACTCATGAGAAGATGAAATCAGTCTACAAATCTCCTAGTTTACTTACCTTTAAGAAATTTACCGATCAGACCTAGGATTGAGTGCTAGATAGAGGAGAAGGTTCACAGATTGCATAATGCATGGTTCTAGGAGGAAAAAGTGATGTTCTAAAGACTGTGGATGCACAATGCATAGTATATGAGGGCCAATGAAGGGAGATTATGTAGTTGAGGATGTTAAGGAGACAACAGTGATGTCTTGCTCACTCAAACTATGCAATTTTTAGTTCAAGGGAGAGACTGAGCCACTAGATTGCGCAATTGTGTAGTTCAAAGAGATAGAGAGAGAGTTTTTTGAGTGAAACTACGTAATGTGTAGTGAAAGACTAACTTGAAGGAAAGATAACATAGTTCTAGGAAGTAAGAGGTGGTTTTTGAGCATTGTGACTACATAGTGTTTAGGTCTTAGAGGCTAAGACTATGTACGTCACAATTCCTAAGGGCAAGAAAAACTTCTTGTGACCTTAGACTATGCAACACATAGTTTAGTG
>APFE030989693.1:6387-32843 GCA_000404065.3 Pinus taeda
AAGGATAAGCTTATCTCCAAGAAAGGTGGCTCATATGACGAACATACATGCCATAGAAGGGAGGGCGACATTCACAAGGCCAACAACCAGGTCTGGAGTCATCTAGAAGGTTGGTTGTTAGAACAAATTCGCCTCAACAGGATCAGCGCGGGTGAATAACTGGACTAGCGCGCTGACGTCGCATCTCAGTAACGGGGGAAGCTATGTCAGCGCGATTTAATACAAACAGAGGATGCACTGACTATGAAATTCGACCAGCGTGGAAAACCCGTGTGCTTCCGCGCTGGCAGCACATCAGTTGCACTAGAAGCCGCCAGTCAGCGCGGTTATTTCAATAACAGTCGCGATGATCAAATAAACTTTGGCATAGAGGGTTATTTGGCCAATTCAGAGAGCATGAGCATGATGGATTTGATTTCATGACACAATAGGGAGACTGACAAGGAGACAGTGACAAATTACTGTGTAACAGGCATTCTTTAGAACCTCTTCTATGACCTTCCATGGCCATCTTCCTTCACAAGCTCATCCGTGCCCGTTTGGTGATCTGCAACATAGCCTTTTCTTGTAGCATTATTCTCTTACTAATCAATACCCTATCCAGCTTCCTCTCTGAGCTTGATCTCTTCTTAGGTACTCTCTCTCTTGGTCCACTCTCTCGAGCCTTTTAGAGTCTCACTGCTCCTCTGGCTGCTGCACTCAGTCACCTTTCTCCTTTCTTCCAACCTCCAATTAGATAGGTTCGTTGCCATCATCATCAAAAACTCTGCTTGTTCTTCACTACAAGTATCAAACATATTCATAGAATTTTCCAATCAATAATTCATCATTAATTAGCTAAAATAATAAATACCATACCTCACTTTCCAAATTTTTTGAATACATGTTGTTATTACTGTTTTTTTCCACTATCCCTTCATAAACAATTTTTCATTTTGTCCTTCCAACAATCTGATCTATTTTCTCCCAAAGTAGATTTTCTTCTCTATCTTTCAAAAATCAAATTTTCAATCACCAATTTCAAAATCAAATAAGAAAATCAATTTCTTTTTACCTCAACCAGATTCAGATTTGATTCTTCTCTTCGCTTCTGTTACGCCACTCTGGTTTCCTGAAAATTCTTCCCATTCTATCCTTTTCAAAGAAAATTCTTCAAAATATGTTCTCTGTCCACAAAGTTAATTATGAAATAAAATACTTCCATAAGTTTTGAATTATTCTCAAAAGACAAACCCACTCTGAATTTCTTCCAAAAAAACTTTTTCCTGCTCTAATACCAAAATGATGTTGGGCTAAGTCGATTATACCCACAGTATGAATATAAAATACATAATCTCGTTTATTCCCAAGAATTTCATTTATCCTGCCTAGTCAAACCTTCATCAGTTAAGGTTTAAGACCCCTTAATAAATTCTCATGCAGAAATGTTTCAAAAACTAATCAATGGTATAAACCCTAATTAATCACTCCAGCATAAACTTTACTCAATCCTCATAAACTCTGATTAATTCTTAAACCCACGCATATTAACCATACCTTCTTACTCCAGTCTCAACACTAATCAAACCATGGTTAATTTCCCTTAATCTGCTTTATTATAGAAATATACATAAATCGCTTTTAATTTTACCTTTCCACTTTTTCCATGGCTTTGGCACATTTCCGAGGCTCACCTAAAAATGACGCAAGTTGACACAAGATTGAACAACACTCATTGAAAAACAACTGAACAACGCTTGATTAAACAGCAATTAAACAACAATTGAACAACGCCCGATTAAACAGCAATTGAACAACACTTCCCTCTACGTCGTTGCACTCCTCTCTAGATCTAACTGTCACCAGTGATATCGCATCTGGGAATTTGCGTAACGTTTACACACCCTATGGAACTGATATGGTTTATAAGCCTTGGTATATAAAAGTCCGGGTCCGGATTTTAGACATAAATCCCGATTACTTTAAACCTCGATATCCCTTAGATAACAAAGTTTCTCCAATCCTTCGATTAGTGGATCTTCATCTAACACACGGTTTAAACGCAGCTTTAAACCCTGCAGTTGACTGTGATGTCAACGGTTGAAACACGATTGACGGCTAGGGTTTAATATAGTGTTTTAACCATGATCAAAACATTCGTCTGTTCTTATCCCCGCATTTACTGATAACTCGGTTTCATTGCTAGCTCACCATTCCAGAACGTCTTGTTATCAAGTTCAATTCTGCCAACTCATTTCTCCATTTAGGAATAGCGTGAGGAGACTTCTTTGATTACTCTACCTGCAACTTATACCTTTGTTTTCTTAACAACTTCGAACTGGATTACATAATACACCCTGTATTATTTCCCTTTCTTCAGATTTCGTAATTACTAGATCTGTACATACATCTATTTAAACCATACTGGAACCAGACGAATTCTACCCAAATGATAAGTCTTTTGTCACTCAAAAAGACTTCAAGAAATAACTTGAATTCATTCATCATGGTTTATCACACAGAACCATAAATTCCCAATTATGGATCACTCAACACATAAAAGGAATGATACACACAACCACAATGAATTCAATTTCCTCATTCATTAACAAATGTACAAATAGAAATAAAACTCTATTTTTACAATCTAGCTTTGGCCTGATCTGCCTTTTCACGGTCTATATCAATGGCCCTTTCTCATTTCAATGCCCGTAGGCTACAATCTAACCCTATCTATCTATTAACTCTCTCTCTCTAACTTACTCGACTTGACTAACTTGACTGACTCTTCCTCTGCCTTTTTGGCTTACATTTATACAAAAGGACTTTGTTTCTAATTCTGGTTCAGATCCTTGATTTTCTCAACTAAATCCTAAGAATCCTCTAAGTCATCATTTAGTTCCTAAAATATCTTCTTTATCCCTTAAGGATCTCAACTTTCAACTAGTCCTAAGGATCTTCCATAAATCATGAACTACTTTCTAAGATTACAATATCTCAATCCATATTAATTACTCATCATCACTCATGTTCTCCTACATTCGGGAACATTTACAAATATCCTCACAATACTTAACTAATTCATATTTTCATTAAAATCACTCAAAACCTAAGAAATTACATTAATTCAACACTTAGGAAACCAACTTCCTTAAAACACAAGACCCCCCGATGTCTACTAAAATACAATGATTCTTCTGAGCCAAATGCTCCTACATACATTAGATCAACCCTCTTGCTGACCAGACAAGAAAGTGATCCTTAAGCTGATCTAGGGCTCAGCCAAGCCACAACTAAATTTTGCCTCTTTAATAAAGGGACTTCTAGAAATGTAGAATTAAATCTAAATGCTAATCAATCCTAGAATGCAAGCCTATCTTGATCAGGAAGATATTCATCTAACCCAACCGAGAGCAAAGCAATTAAATGGTTGAGATTTCAACACGTCCGGTTTATGATGAATATATAGATAATAAAGTAGTTCAATTAACTGATATATAATTTACCAAACACGTTGTTTAAAGATCTATTAACAATGAATGATGAATCAATAACATTAGGAAGTAGTTCTCATAATTTTAATCGAAGTTAAATCAAAATTAGATAACAGATTTCTGAGTAAATAGTTACTTAGAAATCGCATTTAAGCATAAGAGCATAAGAGGAAATTAACAACAGATCTATGAAACAAACAGATTAGATAGCTAATCTGTGAGACATGAACTCATATCTACAATAGTGCATAATATAAATCCAATTAATATAATTCAGCCATCAAAGATGAATTTCATATTAAAAATAATAGTATTTCTAATACAAATAAATTTGAACATGTTCTTCTACTCTGTTATTTGAATTTGATCTCCTACAATCTTCTCCAAAACGTAAACTTTGTTGCTAAAAGCAAGAGCTACAATAGTGCAAGTTTTGTCTCTCATACACAGTTCAGAAAGAAAAAAGACAAATCCCAATAATTCTCATATCTGAGATTGATCCTCTCTACCTACAACTCTAAATCCCTATTACAATAATATTTTTCAGAATTCCAGAATTGCTGAGAAGAGAAGTCTTCTCTCCATTCTACAAACTAATATTTATAATTTACTAAATGAATTCCAAAATAGGAGAGGTGTTGAAGAATCCTTTTGCTCCAACAATTTTCATTGGTTCCAATTCTTTTTCTACTATTGTTGGAGAAATTTTATTGACTGAAATATGTTCCTCCTCATCTCTTCATTTTTTTTCCTGTCAAAATCAATCAAAATTTAATTAAAATGCAAATTGAAATAAAAAAGATCAAATTTGGAAAATAAAATATCTTCAATAAAAACCCAATTAAATAAATAAATAAAAAGAAATATGAGTTTTCCATTGATCCCTATAAATATCTAATTGGTCAAGGAGAATATAGTCATATGGATCTATATTCAACAGAGGTTATCAGCAAATGAAAATGCAAAATATTAAACTCAGAAAATTAATTTTGTTTAAAAATTCAGAGCTTAATCTTCTACCAAATTTTAGACTCATTAAATGATCAAATCTGGTTATGCAACCACTTAAGAAATATTCTCCATGGTTTGATCTATCCAACGAACCACCTGAGCCTCATTTGGGCAAGTAAAACCCAACTTATGAGCTTCCAAAGTTGAAGAATCAAAACTGCCAAAATTCTGGAAAATTTGTTGCCTAGGCCAAAAATAGGAATTTTTTAATTAAAATCTAATTTTAAATTATTATTAACAATTATTAGTTAATTAATATTAATTTAATTGTTAATTACAATATTAAACTAAATTAATTAAACTACTAATTAAAAACAAAATTTAATTAATTAAAATGGATTAAAAATTATTTAAAATTAAAATGATGTTATATATTAAATTATAATTAAATTATATAAAAAAACTATAATTAAATATAATAAAATGTTATAAATGTTTATATATTATAATTTAATTTAAATTGAATCTTAAATTTCACGTGGGTTTGATGAGTCAAAAGATAAATGGAAGAGGGAGCCATGTGTAAAATGGAGTGAGAGTCATAAGGAGGAGATGACATATGGAGGAGGAGCGGGAGTCATAAGGTGAGAAACTTTATATTAAAAAAAATTAGTGATAGACATAAAACCAAATATCGAAGGTCGGAGGTGATACTAATATAGGAATATTTTAAATGCACACAAACAAAAAACTCTGATGTTCAATATTCCAATGTGGGAATATCGGGAGTTTTGAATATCGGAACCTTTAAATATCGAAAGAATTATATCGGGAGTTTTATATCAAACATTTTTATATCGAGATTTTTGTAAAGGAAGGGAGGAGGTAAGGTGAAGTGGGGCCCACATTGGTAATTAAAAATCGTACAAAATGAACTACAACCACTTTGCAATTTTGATATTTTGGGTCTCATATTTTTTTTAATTAGGAATAGGAATAAATTACTGAGATCCTGAACACATTATTTTAATTATTCTACAATTTGGATGGGCGATTTTGTAGGACCGTTAGTGAAAAATGAAGTAATTAGTGAAAAATAACCAGGAATTAATATTTACAATCATTTTCTAATTTATTTACATAAATTAAAATAATATACATTTTGTACATTTTTTAACGAGGGGTAAAAATTATCGAACTTTGGATGAGGACCATTTGAAAACCGTGTAACCAAATGAGACAAAACAAGTACCAATGGAAAGCTAGCAAAAGTCGAACTCAATAAAGCAATAAAAATAGAAATCCAATGAAAATGAAAAAAAATGGCAAAATTGTAGGACTTAACCAAAAGAAAATATTAAAAAGGTGATTTTGCTCAAATTTATGGAAAGCGTCCCCATTATTTTAAATAAATAAGTAAAAAATAGGGGTGTTGAGTTTTCACTACAACAAAAAGAAAGGAACTTGAATTAAGGGGTATCGAAGGGAAAAAAGGAAAGATAATCAGCTCTGGTACCCAATTTTATGCAACTAGCTCACAAAGAAAAAGAAAAGATAGATACAAAGAAAAAGAAAGTATCCTCTTCAAGGGGGCAACATCATTTGCATTACATAAATGAATAATTCTTGGATGATATAAATGATAATACCTAGTCTGTATATATAGGAGCCTAAGGGGTCACAATATTATAAGAGCCTACATAACAATAGTAATATAAGGGAACAACAATAACAATAGTGGGCTTGTATGGGGCACAACAATAACAATAGGGGGATACACTAACAATAACAAGAAGGGGGATACACTAGTATTATAGGGACTTAACAAGAACTAAACAAGGTTTAGATCAAAATTGGAATGTCACAACCTCGGGAGGCCTTCAAAGATGTTGCAATGAACATTGATGTATATTATGTATGCACACATGTAAAACCTTTTCGATTAACTAAAAATTCCAATTGATAATAATTGTTTGTTGACATTGCATTGTCCTAGTCGAATATGGCTCCCTCATGAAAATAATAATGTCAAAAATATTAAAATAATTAGGAAAAAATTATGTTGGTTCTTGACCAAGAACCCAAGTGAACGATTGAGAAAAATCTCTATATGGGTTGGTAATTCCTCATACCTCAATCTTATTAATGTTAAACAAGTCCCTAGTATGGTTCTCATCAATATCACATAGCTACGCACCACACCTTTGGACACAACCTTGTGCTAAGAAACTGAGCCCCATTCCTTCGAGGACCACCATGACCACAATGTAGAATGCTTTCAGCACAACTAATATACTATAGAGAAAAATCGCCTTCTAGCATGCCAATACCATAGAGAACAAATTCCTTCAAGCACACCAAGACCATGGAAAACAATTCCTTCAAGCACCACAGAGAACAAACGCCTTGGGAGCTGCCAATACCATAGAGAAGAAACAAATTCAAGCATGTCAATACAATAAACAACAAATTCCTTCGGGCACACCAATACTGCAGAGAACAATACCTTTACGCACTATCAATACCATAAAGAACAAATGACTTCAAGCACGCCAATGCCATAAAGAAAAAATTCCTTCAAGGATTGTCAATATAATAGAGAATAAATGCCCTTAGGCACTTAAATACCACAAAGAAAAAAAACTTCGGGCACCACCAATGCAACAAAGAACAAATGCCATTGCATACACAAATACCATAGAAAACAAACATCTTCAAGAACAAAACCCTTCAGGCACTGCCAATACAACAAAGAACAAATGACCAAATACATAGAGTTGAATGCCTTCGAGCACCATTAACTAAATGATATATCAATGAATGATCACATGTCATATTCGCACCAGATGCAGATATATATGTGTGTGTGTGGGTGTGTGTTGGGGGGGTGGGGGGGTGTGTGCTAGGTGATTGGGTGTGTGTGTGTGTGGCTTCTCTTGAAATTAATCGAGGCCAATGTGAATTTGAGACATGGGCCAACATTCTCGATTTGTGTAGAAATTTCCATGTGACCTCAACATGTGATCTGATCATAGGGTTCCATGGTTAAACCATTACTTAAATCAACATGATGTCACCATCAACACATGGTGCATTTCAGGTAGCCATGTGTCACTTTATTCCATCAATACAGATTCAGACTGTCCCATCCTTTTTCTTCACAAATAAAACTAGAGCTCCCCATGGCGACACACTTTGTTGTATGTGACCTTTATCAAGCATCTCTTTTAGCTGCAATTTTAACTCAACCAACTCAAAAGTACTCATCCTATATGGTGCTTGTGATGTGGTTTCTTCTTCAAGCACCAATTCAATTGAGAAATTGACTCCTTATGAGGAGGTAGACCAGGTATATCTGCTAGAAACACATCCTCATATTGTTGCAGTACCAGATACTTCTTTAGTACCTCCAATTCTTCTTGCCCAATGATGTCACTAACTTCCTTATCGTTGGACACATGCATAGCATATAATGTACATCCCTTCTATCAACTATGTTTTGCTTGCATTTTAGTGGTCAACCTTACTGAAATTGACTTTTGCTCGCCTTGCAAAGTTTTTCTATCCCCAACGTCATCCAAGCATTTGATTGTTTTTTAAAAACAATGCACTTTAGTTATGTACATATACATCTAGTCCATGGACAATAATATGTTGTAATCACCCAATGGTAGCAAATTTAAATGTGTTATTGTGGGCATGCCACTGAGTTCAAATGCACATAACTTCTCCCAAGGATTTATTTTTCTCTTAGTTCTTGTCACCAATTGAACTAGCCAAGGCTCTGTGTGCAATTCCTTAATTTTTTTACCTTTCCACAAGCTTTGGTCTGACATATCTGTAATTACAACTAGGGTCAATTAGAATAGAAATATATTGATTACATAGATTACCTTCCATCTCAATGATGGATGCTTGGTGGTATGTCTGTTGATTGTCCATGGTTGCATAAATTTTGGGCAAGCTTTGTGCTACATTAGCCACTATACGGTCCTTTTGGGCACTGCTAATATTTGGCCCTGCATTTCCTTGGTGTGTGCAGTCCCATTTTTGATGGTTCTCACCACAAGTCCAACATTTTAATTACTCTTTTTTCTCGACTCTCCGTTGATCTATTGTTGTTGGTTACGTATTTCCTTTAACAAGGGGACTGAATTTATGTTGAAATCGATTTATGGTGGTTGGGTGCTTACTTTCCTTTTCATATATGAATTTCTTGGGCCATTTCTTTTTATTTCCAATGTTGTACTTTTCCTTCTAATCGCTTTTAATTTTTGGTCTACGCTTTGCCCGCTCATACCAGTGTTTCAATTTCTTAATGGCTTCATTTGGTGTTTGTGGTTCGAGAAGTTCAATTCTATCTTTGAATGTCATAGGCAGCTCATTCATTAATTTTTGGATTTTGGCCTTCTCATCCTTGAGATATTGCACATATCCTAGTAGTTCCAGAAACTTGGTAACATACTCACAATTCATAATTTGTCCCATATTGAGTTCATAGAACTTCTCTGATAAATATTGATTTTTGAAGAGTTCCTTGAATTCACTCAAATTCAATTCTTCAACGATGCATTGAACATTTTTCAGATCTTCCCACCATATATATGCTTTTCCCTTCAAACTATAGGTGGTAATCTTAACTATCATGTTTTCAAAATAGTCATGGATTTTGAAAAATTTCTTCATGCGAAGAAACCAGACTTCTTTAGATTTCTTCATGTCTCCATCAAGTATGGGTGGCTTGGATTTCTTAAACTCAGGCGTTAGCCCTTTTCTCTCCTTCTCTGATGATGATGATGAGAGTGATGATGCCTCCTGAAAATAGAGCTAAAAGGGCTGCTAGAATTATGTACATAAGTGTTAGTTCTTCCTTATGGGGTATGTTATCGCTCAGGTTGTTCCCTTTGACTCCTAAGGGAATACGGCTGAGGTAACCACTAACCAATCTTTTAGCTGCAGGTCCTAGCCTACCTACAGCCAGAGAGGGCTCTCTCTTTGGGGTTTAGCTTTGTTTAAGGGATGATTTTAGGCTAGCTATGATGAACAGGGTTTGAGTTTTAAGATTGTTGGATGGTGATCTCAAACAGAACTGGTATGCAAGTATATGACTGTTTTTTTTTTTATTGGGCGATGGAGTCACTGAGAGTGTAATTACTGAAAGAGTTTCTCGATGAGAAGGTAGTACCACAGAGCGGGATAGTTAGGCTAGGAAACAACTTTCAAATCTGGTAATGATGGAATGAAGTCAGTGAATGAAAGGCAATCAAGAATCTTTCATTATGCTGGCAGAGGGAAAAATGGATGAATATTGTCTAGGAGCAATTAAGAATTCCTAAACAGTATTCAAAATGAGAGAACTAGTGCAAATATGAGCAGTTAAGAATTCATATTTATGACTAATCCTGAAGAAAACATAATAAATAACAGAGATTGAACATAAGGTGCATTCAAACAAATCTTATGCTATTCTTCTTCTCTATTACCAAGATCATGAACATAGATGAGATTTACAAAATAGAAGACATAAGACACAATTTAGTATAACTTAGTGTTCCATAGCATGACACAGGAATTCTGTAGTAAGTCCCAGAACATCTAATCCACCTTCAGATCATTCAGACACAGTGAACCTCAACAGCCATTTGTATTAACACAGTCTGATATCTTACAACGCAGTTTAGAACAAAGAAATCATCAACTGACCCACCAACCAACAACCCTTATTACATTTTTCAGGGCTGTATTTATAGGCAAAATATCTACAAAAAAGATCTGATAGAAGGTCTGAGGAAATAACTGCAACTAACCTAACTTCTCTTACAAGTAATGTAAAAAATATCTATCTAATGCTGCGCTAGGGGCAGCTGTTACAAAAACATGAGGCTATGTGGCCTTTGCTGTTATGCGCTGGCCATTTATCATAACTGCGCATTGGTCTCTGCTCCACAGCTCTTGAGTGGCTTTGATGTGCATTAACTGTGATCTGAGAGCCTTAAGTGGCTTCACCGCTTTCTTTGACTTTGATGGAGGCTTTTAGTATTCACCTGCTTTGATATTGTCGATCTGATACTCTTTGCTGTTTCACTGATACTTTTTTAATTGAATTTGGGCATTATCTTTCCTCTGATACTCTTTAACACTTGAATCGGGGCTCTCTTTCTATGCTGATCTTCTTTAAACTGTTAAATCGCCCTTTTTATCTCTTTCGGGCAGAAATGGCTGCTGCAAACCATGCGCTGGATGAGGCTTTCCATTTTGGCCCTTTTTTCGAAAACTGCCTCAGATTTTCATTCCGGGCTTCCTAAGCTGCGATTTCGCCTTTGCGCGTTTTTTTTTGGCGATGACGTCAGCGGTGGAACCCAGTACAATGGATGACGTCAGCAGTGGTACAACGGATAACGTCAGTAGGGTGACGTGGCAGGGTGACGTAGCAGGGTGACGTGGCGTAGGTACAACACAGTGCCAGGCGACGTGGCGGCATCGTCATGCGGTGACGTAGACAAGCGGAGAGGGCGATAAGCGGTTTTGTGTCGGACCGCTTGTGGTACGAGAGTGGTATGTGTTAGGGGCGGCCCAATGCAATAGGCGTCCGACAGCTTTCCTGGTGTACGAGGGTGAAACCATCGACCATCGGGTGCTATCGTACCGCTATGAAGGGGCGTCCGATATTGATCAGGGTCGTCGGATCTGGGAGGGCCGATCCTACGGCGGACGGGAGGGCAAAGTGATCGGGGTTTAGTGAAAAAGCGCACCCGATAATCATTAATCATTTGCGGCTTTGGGTGGGTTAGAACCTTAGGTTTTGGGTTGAATGTTTTTGGCGCAGGACTATGGTTATTTATTAATCGGACAATAATAAAATCGAAATGCAATGTGCGCAGAGGGTGTGGTATGGTGTTATGTGTGTGGGGAGGTTAATATGGTTATTTATTTAACCATAAGTTAAATAAATCCCAAGGGTAACGGCGTGGAGGGGCTAACAATGGGTCCCAAATGGACCTAAGGTTTCCCGAATTATATTTATTTGGCTATAGTTGCCATGGGGAGGGATATTTAGTGTTTTTTGGGGTTTTTATATAGTTTCTTGTAGAATATGGGGAGGGGAAATGATTTAGGGAGCTAGATAATAGGGTTAGATGTTAATATGAGGTCTTTGGAATGCAAAGGAGGAGATGTATGCTAAGTTTATAGAATGGAAACTTAAGCATAGGGAAATGAATGGATTGTTTAAAGATTAATTTTTACACAAGAAATGCGGCTTCTTTTCACTAAGTCAACTCAGATGTCAACTTGGTTTTTAACAAGGATGGAGTGAAACTGGATTGGTTGGGCAAATCCCAAGGTCCTCAAGGGGATGTTAGTGAGTGATTTGGGAAATAAGAAGAAGGGGGAGTTAGAGATGTCTTGCTTGATCTGATCAAAATGAAAAAGTGCCTCAAAACTGTGATCTGGATACATATAACACTTGAAAACATGAAATGGATCACATATCTTGATTTCTACAACCACAAAACTACTTACCCAGCCTACTTTACCTAACATTTTTTCTTCTTTTGGTTTGGGTGCACTTGAACTAGCAAACCCAGCTTTTCAACTTTTTCTTTTTACTATCCTCCTATCTACATCTATGCTTATTTAATCCAGGGGCTCAGATTAGGCTGTTGAGCACCCTTGCTTCTCTACCTATCTAAGAATCTGCCAAGATTAAGCAGTTTGGATAGATAATGATCCTCTATATTCTACAACAGGAAATTGAAACCTAGGGAGACCAAGATCAAACTGTTTGGACCTCCCTTTAACTGTAAATTCTTCAAAAATGGAATAACTTATCAAAATTGGAATACAACAGAGGCACTTAGACTAGCACACTCTCATGGACACTTTTTTGGCCTCAGTAGCAAATATGGAACATTGCAGCATGCAAAGTATGACATATTTGGCATGTAGAAATGTCGATCATGAAAGATGAATACCTGCTATGAGCAGGATGCTAACAGGGTACTCAATGGTGCATTTCCTTTCACAGTGTCTTCTCTTCCCCAGCTATGCCTCTTCTTGGACATGCTACCATCAGCCCCATTTTTTTTCTCTTCTAACTCTCGAATGCTTCTCTTGTATTAATGTCTAGTCCCTGACTCTTGTTGCCTTTTTCTCTGTAAATTTGAGAGGCTTTGCAAGATGACTGCATTTATTTCAACTTACATTTCCTAAGCTTTTACCAATATTTCATTGTCTTCCTTAAAACTTTTGACCTCGGCCCTGAGGCTCCTCAAGGTATCAATCCAATCAGGAGAGTTTTCCCCTCCCCCTAGGCCAATCTATCTTTCTTCTCCATTTGAACTGGCTTCTTCATTTCCAAGTTGTGACTAATCAAAGCTATATTGTACCACTCCAATCCTCATTATTCTATCTTTTATTGTCCTTTTTTGCTTGTGATGTGTTTTCATTCACATACAATGGTTAGAAACATTATCACATAAACAAATGACAAAAACTTAGGCTCGTGCTCCTGCTTTTGTTGAGATGTTATAATAATGCCAGTGGCACCACAGTCCATGTTAGCACAGTAGTGTTAGTCAATCTACATTTACTAACTTCAATATACACGCCTACATATTTCAACAAAATATACATGTTGACACAAGTTGTTAGCTCATCAATAGCAATGAAACACGTCAATTGTAGTTCATGCTGTAGGTTTTAACCGCGTACAGAAATTAGTTGCATACGAATTCTAAAACACAGAAAATAAACAATAGCGAGAGCATAACACATAAAACACATATACAGAGAGATTTTCCCCTGGATCCAAAAAATGGGACTACCAGCTTGATTTTTCATTATGTTTCTTTAAATGTTACAATACATATTTATACATGTCAAAGCATCCAATACCATGGACCGAAAACCATCGTGTCCAAAACCATGGACTGAAAACCATAGGTAGGTCTGCCCAACCTAATATAGGGTCCAAAAAAAATATCCCGGGGTGCTGCCCCGGACCCCATAGAGGGGGGCTACCTACCCCCGTCAAACCCCCCGGTTCACAACGTGGGCTAGTCATGGGAAGAATATAACACAACCCAACACATGCTACATGATCAATCACAGAATAGACACATCAATCATGCATGCAATCAGTTATTCATAAACTGTCTTTTAACACCTAAATTTTAGTGCCATTAATTTTCTGAAAATCAACATGGAAACCATTTGTCGGAGCCTATAGTTACTTGCTCATGATAGAACCCATCCAGTCCAACTATTGAACCTAGTTGCTTTGATACCACCTATAAACACCCCGCCCAAACCTTGTTGAAAAGTGTTCACTTGATAATCCAAACTCCCTTGTGCAGTTAGAGGGATGGGATAATTAAATTTATTTTTATTTTGTCTTCAAAACCCAAAATGAATGTCACCATTGCATTTGTCTCGGCAAGACAATCCCATTGATATAACAAATTTCCTCGATTTTACCTTGAGATCAAGATATGTGATCGTTTGAATTTGTCTTGAATCAGACGGTGCCACCAGACCAACTTGCCACATGGTTCCTTAACCAACCTCCCAGTGCCACTTGGAAATAGTGTATTAGTTGTATACCTGTTTATGAGTGGATCCCACACCTAGATATGTTCCTATGCATCTATTAATCCCTGAAGATTTGCACCAACCCTACTCAAACATTTATATGTGTGTGTATTTATGTATGTATGTATGCATATATTTATATGTTTAATTGACATGCCATTGGTTGGCAGAAATATTTTCATTGTCTGGTTCTGTTACCCGACCCTTTCCACCTTGCGCACTCAAGATTTGCTCCGGGGAAAAACTTTCAGGCTAACCTATCTCGTGGGTCCACCCCCACACAAATATAATAACAGCTAGTATCACATGAAGGCCATCATTTCATGGGCCTACATCATCTCATTCCTTCTGAGATGTGCCTCAACTTTGAATTTCCAAGATCTTGTCTCTGGGCTTACATGTCCTAGCGAGACCACTTATCCCTTATGGTCAATGCCTCACAACTATCCCATTTTATGATACACCTTATTCTCGTTGTAACTAACTCTTTTGCCAGCCACTACATGACCTTCAATTTGTTTTAGAATACTCCATGTTATCAGCCTTTCCACGCTAGCATGTTCCTTGTCAACCCGACCCTCCTCTTTGCATGAATTATTATGAACTTTTGGGGACAATACCTTCAGGATGACTTCATCTTGGGCCTCCCTTGACCATTTATCTCTCTGCTCAATCTCATCCATTCGATAGGTTGAAATCTTCCCTTGGTCATGTGTCTCATCACGAGAAAAAACAGGGGAGATAGTTTTCGATAAGGCTCCACATAGAGGCTCCTTCCATGTTTTGTTATCCATTATAATGAAATGTGTGAGAGTTGAAATAAGGTAAGGGAAATATTCTTACACACATATATAAGTATTCCCAGATGAAACCAAAGTGGTTCTATGTGATTTTGGGTTGTGTAAATCACTCTAACCCTTTTGATGACTATAACCATGG
This sequence comes from Pinus taeda, assembly GCA_000404065.3. Lineage (NCBI taxonomy): Eukaryota > Viridiplantae > Streptophyta > Pinopsida > Pinales > Pinaceae > Pinus > Pinus taeda. Next base: position 21,342 of record APFE030989693.1, read on the forward strand.
CTTGATCATGGTGATTCTATAATAACTTGGATGTACGCTAGAGTATGCCTCTTGGCCTTGGAGTTATATGAAGCACACACATATGATATCCTCTTGATCTTACAACAAGGATTCCATTTTAAGTTTCTTGATGGCCGAAATACAGGACACATAACAGAGAGTTATCCATCCAAACCAAAGACTTATCCATTTAGGTCAAGGACTTGTCCATCCAACTTTTCAAAGATTTGTAGTTACTTGGGTCCTCAATATCTTACAAGGAAAAAATCGATCTCAATCTAGGAATCCCAAGGCCTCTCTTGAAGAATAAACAAGAACAACAGGCTTATAAGATCCAACGGACAACATATGCTGCCAAAAAGGCGACAAGGAAATTGACACTCTCCAAATCATTAGGAACCCCTTCTTCTAAGGTCAATCATAGGCATAAACCATGGATGTAAGTAAATGAGTGATAATATTAAGAACCTATAAGCATATCATTCTTGTGGATGGGAATTCTAAGCATATGTTGCACCGATGGTTGTCACACACCCTTTTCTACAGACTTGGTGACCCCTAAAGAGCCTCCAATACTCATATAATTCACCACAGTGTGGACGAATGCATATTGCAACCACACAGGTGGATACATATGTATATATATATATATATATAGACGTAATCATGTGTAATGGATAGGGAAGTAGCAAACTATGAAGGGTTTCCAGGCAACTTGTTAACAGAAGTGTCCAACATATGAATACCCACTATTGGAGTACCATTAAAGTTGAGCACCATAGTTATAAGAAAACATGCAAGCAAAGAGTTAACACATCATATCAACACTGAGACAACATATAGAATATAGCTCCTAGACCTAAGAGATTCAACATCAATGCATGCATTGCATAGATGTAACTTTACCGAAAGCGCAGAGCATGGAATCAAGTCATTCAAGCTCACTAGGTTGTGCCTTACATAGCACAGGAGTAAAATATTTATTTTGACCAAAGAATTCATGATATTATAGAATTACAGACCCAAAAATAGGGCATCTATCAATAAGGACTTAGAGAATACCTCCTTATAAACAACAACGAATAGAGGGGAGGAATTCCTCAACATTCCCACATTGTCACACAAGTAATATTAGGAGGGATTGAAGACATCATACTCACATCAGTGAAATGAAAGAAATTTTATAACAATCACTATTGCATTCATGACCCATATAATTACATGTTATTCCAATTTCTTTAAGCCACTAGTATCAATATGTTAGTCATTCGTGTGAACAGTAAGAACATAAACCATGTTCTATACATTTATATACACCTTTTTAGTCCAGAAATGTAAACATATAGTCACTATCATTGCAAATACAAAAGAACACTTATCTTTGAAAATTTTGGGCAACTGAGTCTGGGACAATGATTCAACACCCAACAAAAGATAGTTGCAGCTAGTTCTTAATTGCAACTATCACCCCTGAGCCATATTCTAAAGACTGGGGGGTCTTTTGCTCAAGGGTTGAAACACGAACTTCAGTTTCTCTAGGGACTCTAGAGATCCTTCCGCCTCCACCTTCCAACTGAGTTTTAAGCAACAAAATACATAGGGAATCGATAAAATTGATGTCTCCACACTTCAAAACTCAATATTGTGGTTCCACCCATCTTGGGGACTCTAGAACCAAAGTAAAATCAAACATACAACAAGGAATCCATCCAGAAATCCTCCAAGATTTTTTCTAGGAATAATTCCTCCACCCCAGCCCTTAGGGGATTTCCAAGAGTCACTATCTCCACCCTCTGGCCAATGGGGACTTGAGAGGCAATTTCTTCCCCACCTGGAGTGATTTCATCCCGATTTCTCTTTCCAACCAAAAGTTGTTCTTGCTCTTACGTCTTCTCTTTGTGTTCCCTCTTCCAAGCTACTCCCTTACAATTCTCCACAACACATTTTTCTCCTCTTTGTTGTTATCCAATAGTCTATGCAATACCTTCCTAGCCCATGGAGTATTGCCACATCTCACCCTTTCTTGTCTATTAATTGAGCATCAACAACCCACTCCTCACTTGTGTGTTCTGGGAATAATTGTTCCGTGACACTGTCATCCATTTTTTTTTGTCCTTGTTCTTATATTTTCCTTAAAGGAAAAATGGCCATTTTCCTCTTTTCCACCTTCCTATAAATGGCATGGTTCAGCTCATTTAGGATGTATACCTACCAATCTCCTTAGTTGTAATAGAAATTAAAATCCCAAGCAATTAACCTTCTCAATATCTGGAATTGATGTCCCATTACTCAGCCCATATTTCTTTTGTGAGGTATTTACATTGCATATATGAGTGTAAGAAATTGGTGATTTCATAGAGTACCTATCACAAATAGGGAAGCTTATAGCTCCAAATACTTCATTGTGAGAGAGGAGACAGAGCTCTAAGATTCAAGCTTATAATTTGAAATTGTGCTTTCTACATTCCACAATGAACTAGTCTAGAGATCTATTGACATCCTTAAGGTATGATTTAAAGTGAATTATCATCCAAATATGTCTTAAATAAATGAGCTTTAATTTTCACTACTTCCTTAACACACACTTAGAAACAATGCCTTAATTTGTGAACATCTCCTACCATGGCACAACAATATTTATAGGGCTCCATGTCTCAGGTGGAGAATCAACTGCACCAACCATATGCCTAGCAAATGAACAAGGGAGGAAAAAAACACTATTAATTTCCTAAAGAAAAAGGGAATGAATGAAATAACTAAAGCACTTGAGTCCTTTGATTCTCTCCTATGACTCTATTATAGGAGGAGGCAAACAAAAGGCATGGAATGGGACTTTAATAATGTATATCTAAAAATTTCATTGAGCATAATATATGCATATAGAAAGGACCATATATTTCCATTTCTCTAAAATAGGTTGAAACGATAGCTTATATCCCTCACCAACTTTCTCATGGCAACATTGAAAGGAGTCACATACCATTCAATTTAATCCTTGGGTATCTTGAGACAACAACATCATACTAATTGACATGAAGACTGATACTCACTACCATGTCCCTTCACTAACATTTCCTTCTGTGAAATGAAGGAGTGGAGGATACCCCTTCTTCAAACAACTATTATGTACTCTCACAAGCATCGATATAGATGCATTCCCATTCTTCAACTTGGTCAACAAACATCACATGGGTCTCAATTCTCTTTCGTCCACCACTTTATGTTTTTGAGTTATTTCCATGCCTCCCCTGAGGGAAGATGAAATATTTAAGGATTTGAAGCAATGGAATCATTATCTATAGAATTTGACCCAAAGAGAAGTGAGTCTTTCCCTATAACAATGTTCAAATGATTATGATAGAGGCACCAATCATAATTAATGGGTTTTTAAGTTCTAGGTTATAAAATCTAAATGTATTAATGAGATTTTAGTGATTTAGTGTCATTATTAATTATATCAAGCCATATTTTCAAGAAAAAACATTATTTTATTTTTATTTAAGATATTAATTGTTCCTTGTTTTTATGTTTCATTGAATATTATGATACTTATTGAAAAATAATTTAGAATATAAATGTTTCCAATGGCGTGTAGAGTAGACGGTGACAAGGTGTTCTGTTAAGGGACTATGTGTTGTAAAGGTCACTAGTTTGAAACTTTGTTGATCTAGATTAGATCAATATATTTTTTTTCATCCATCTAGATGCATTTGGATTGGAAAAAGTGGAGGAATCAGCTCTTAGGACCGTTTTTACCAGTAGGACCTAGTTTGGCAAAACAGGGCCTAAAACATTCCTGGAGCCTTTTGAGGCATAAAATGACGCTTTTTTGGGGTAAAAACTTTGCCTCTTTATCGCATCACCTTTTCATGTTTTTCTACACATAGAGATATTCCCAACGTTGCAAGAATCACATCAATCAGAGTTTGTGTGCAAAAGTTATGCCATTGAGAAGTTGTTCTTCCTGTTTTCACACCTATAGTTTGGGAGGATGTTGCGTCAGTCCCCATTATTCATGGAAAAGGGGCTAGCCACATGTTTTTTATGTAAAAGACTCTAGAAGAGTTTGTAAATCTAGTTAATATTTGATGCAGTTAAACTTAACCACTAGTAGGTTATTGAGTTGTGTTATAACGAGGTCACTATGAGGAAGAGGCATTCCATTCATTCGAGAGGATTTTGTTCCATAGCTGAGCAAAGATAGTCAGGAGAAGTAGGAGGTATAGCACACAGAGAGGAATTATGCATTGTATCAACCCACAGGCCATAGACAGTACTTCTTTGTACCTGCAACCTTAATTTCCAGACAGATAAAGAGAGCGAAGCGGTCTCACCTTCCAGCTGGGTTTTCTCCCGGAAGGGTTTCCCAGAGCATATTTTGTGTCTTATGTGTGTGTGTGAGCTTAATTTGTCTCTTTATTTTTCTACATAATTTCCATTCGCATGCATGCACTAATTACAGTTAAATCTACATATCTTAAAGTTTAATAAAACTGTAATAGTGTAGAATCTCATATTTTTAATATAATATTATCAAATCTATTGTGACAAACTGTCCAATGGAATATCCATGGAATTTCATAGATAATTTGGTATCATAGCGGGTTTCTTTGATTATTTTGTAGGGATCTACATCAGTGGGGCTGAAAATGGTAAAACCCTAATCATGGTTGATGAATCTATAAAAGAACCTCGTGATGTTGCAGAGGTGAATTTTACGTGGTTAAAACAACAAGTCTCATATATCAACTGCAATGTAAACCTCCTCATGGTGGCCTTGAATAAAAAGCTAGGGATATTTGAAGAAGATGGGGGTTTGAATGTAGAGGAAAAATAAAAAAGGGGACCAGAAGATCGAGGAGAAATGAAGAATCAATCGAAGAAAGAACCCAAAAAATATCAACCCAGTTCGAGTGCCATGAATCAATCTCTATTTTAAATGGAAGAAAAATTTGATATCAAGCCATGCCATGATGAGATTGATGCTCTAAAGTTGAATGGTTGGTTGCAGTAATTGGAAGTTTATTTCAACATCCATCAGATTGAGGAAGCACGTAAGATCTCATTTGAACTACTGAATCTAGAGGGCCATGCACTGACTTGGTGGGAGAGCCACATGAAAACCAGGAGGTTGGAGGGAAAACCTATAGTGATTAAGTGGAAATATTTAAAAACCCTCATTCAGTCATAATTTTATCCCATTGGGTATGTGGAGGACCAGTGGATCTGGTGGCATTACTTCAAACAAAAGTCAGGCCAAGGCATGCAAGGGTACACCACAGAATTCAAGAAGATGATTATAATGTTGGGTATCTCTCCAAAAAACCTAGATGTACTCCTCAAGTATTTGGGGGCTCTGCACTTCCATCAACATGAGAAAGTGATGATGTTCAAACCTAAATCGGTGGACGAGGTTTGTTTATAGGCATAGTACCTGGAAAACATAGACTTGAAAAGAGTGTAATCAAGTGGATCGAAGCAAAAGGAGAAACAAGAAGCTTATTAAGAGGGGAAGAAGAAGGAAAAAGGAGGAAAAGATAAAAAGACAGCATCCAAAACACCTAATTGCAAGGATCCTACCAACCACTACAACCACTGCAACATTCATTAAGGAAATTTTGAGGTGTAAAATGGGCCTCCTACGAAAAATGTACCGCCAAAATAAACTTTATAAGAACCAATAAGATTCATGATAATGATGTCAACCATGGTGGATGATTCACCATTTTTGGAGTAAAAAAGTAAAAACATTAAAAAAATAATCAAATAATAAAACTCTTTTTTTCAACTCATATTTTCAACTTATCTCCCTAATATTTTACTCAAATTTCAAGTGGGATTACTTGTTGGATGAAAAAATTAATTCCCCATCCAAGGAGTACCCATGTTGCATACTTTTGATGAACCTTGCTACAAGAAAAATGAGAAATACATGAAAAAACGTGATTGCAATCACGTTTTTCATGTACTTCTCAATTTTTGTGCAGTAGGGTCCATCGAAAGTATGCAACATGGGTACTCCTTGGAAGAGGAATCAAATTTTGCATCCAAAAAGTGTTTCTAATCCAGTGGATATTGGTGGCCACCCACCAAGTCCACTTGGAACACCACCATTGTTTCTTTTAGTTTCCTTAATTGTAGCACAATTTACTATTTTAGCAGTTTTTCGGGTCTTGAACTTCCGGAGTCATTTTGAGGCCCTAAACGACATTTTTTGGAAGAATTAGGAGGAACATGGGTCCTTGGACCCATGTTGCTCTTCACAAACTTGTAGTTCTCGGATATATCTTTCTAACGAGATATTGTGCGTGTCAAATGAGATCGTATGCCAAAATTACAACCCTGGGAAGTTGATGTACCAATTTACCCAAATGGAGCCCACAATTTGGCGTTTCATCTTCTAGGGTTAGGTTTTTGGATGTTTAGGGTTTTCCATTATTTCTCAACCATAAATAGGTCTTCGACCCTCATTCTAACACAGCTCAGAGGCATGTAGCTGCCACATCTCTTCTCAAAGATAAGCTACCAACGCCCTAGCTAGTTTATTTCCATTTCTATTTGTAAACATATTTCAGTATTTTATAGTAATGAAATGAAGTATTATTTATGCTGCATCTCTATATGTATGGTTATATCTGTAATTTGTTGCATTCCTATTTAAATCTGGATTAATGGTGTCAGAGGGTTTGCTCTTTCTCTGTTTTTCTTTGCATGTCCCCAACGAGGTCGGGTTATAAGGAGTTAGAGCTTGAACTGTTGAACCTTTGCAAGACCAGCCTCGCAAATCCCGACAGCCTCCCATGGCGGATGAAGAGAAAGAAGAGGGGGTAGGAGATCCTATCAAAATCTTGCTCGAAGAGGTCCTCGAGTAACAAAGGAACGCGATGATGGACAACTTCCCCCAGATCCTTCAGCGGCTACCCAACGACGACACATCTACTTCCAGCAGCTACTCTAGAAGCGCCACTCCCTTTAAGGTACAAGTTAACTTTGACATTCCCATATTTGAGGGTCAGATAGATGTAAACATTGTAGGTAAATGGTTAAATCGACTAGAAGGGTATTTTTCTGTTCATGATTTCTCCAGCCGGGAAAATATTACTTTCGCTCTTCTTAAAGCTACCCCCCACATCAAGGACTAGTGGGAAACTTACTACGAGCAGAAGGGTGAAAGTACGACCTCACTATTTTTAGCCGCACCCACTTGGAATTTATTCCAGACTGCCATCAAGGAGGAGTACTACCCTGTCGAAAGCTATGAGGATCAATACATAAAGTGGACTACGCTGTGGCAAGGAAGGGACCAAGACGTGCCAGAGTTTACCAATATTTTCCATACCTTTTGCACAAAGTTTGGTATCAAGGATTCAGAGCAGCATTTGGTACTCAAATATCGTGGCTACCTGCACAGGTACATCCAAGAAGAAATAGAATTCCTGAACATCTCCTCGCTCGGCAAGGCATACCGATATGCTTTCAAGATCGAGCAAAAGTTTAAATAGGAACACAACAAATTACAGATATAACCATAGATATAAAGATGTAGCAGAAATAATACTTCATTTCATTACTATAAAATACTGAAAAATGCTTACAAACAGAAATGGAAATAAACTAGCTAGGGAAATGGTAGCTTATCTCTGAGAAGAGATGTGGCAGCTACATGCCTCTGAACTGTGTTACAATGAGGGTCGAAGACCTATTTATGGTTGAGAAACAATGGAAAACCCTAAACATCCAAAAACCTAACCCTAGAAGATGAAATGCCAAACTGTGGGCCCCGTTTGGGTAAATTGGTACATCAACTTCCTGGGGTCGTAACTTTGGCATACGATCTCCATTTGACACGCAAAATATCTCGTTAGAAAGATCTATCCAAGAACTACAACTTTGGGAAGAGAAACATCAGTCCAATGACCCATGTTTCTCCAAGTTTTCCCAAAAAATGTCATTTAGGGCCTCAAAACGGCTCTGAAAGTTCAGGACCCGAAAAACTGCTAAAAATAGTAAGCTGTGCTACAATTAAGGAAACTGAAAAGTTGAAAGAAACAATAGTGGGGGTCCAAGTGGAATTGGCAGGTGGAAACCAGTGCTCACATTACCAGACTTACAACAACCATTTGAGTTTGAGATAGATGCCTCTGACTATGTTATTGGGGCAGTCCTTACTCAACACGAGCATCTAGTGGCATATCACAGTGAGACACTTTCAGACACAGTCCGAAAGTATCCCACTTATGACAAAGAGATGTATTCCATTGTGCAGGATTGCCGACAATGGAAGCATTACATTTTGGGGAAGGAAACAGTCATTCACATAGACCATCAACCCCTGCAGTTCATACAAACCCAAGGGAAATTTCAGAATGATCACCATTAGAAGTGGTCCACATACCTACAACAATTCCATTTGAATATCAAGTATAAGAAGGGTAGCACCAATAATGTTGTAGATTGCGTAAGTCAACCACCGATCATGGCATTAACCACCATGCTCAACTCTTGTGGGAATGAGACTTCTAATTAGCCACTTCTCTACAAAAGCGACCCAGAATTCAGCCACACATACCAGACACTCTTAGAGGGTCAACATGTTCCGGATTTTCACCTCCAAGATGCCTTGTTATGCCACCTGGGTCACCTTTGTGTTCATTCAAGCGAGCGTGCCAAGATGATTTGGGAATCACACTACAGTCGGGCTACTGGGCATTTCGGGGTCAAGAAAATGGTGATAGTAGTGCAGAAGTATTTCTATTGGCTAAATATTTGACAGGATGTCAGGAAGTACATCAGATCATGCACTGCCTGCGCCATTGCCAAACTGAACATCAAGAAGCAAGGCCTCTATACCTCGCTGCCTACCCCTATTCGACCTTGGGAATCCATCTCCATGGATTACATGTTGGGCCTTCCTTCCACTAAGCATGGAAACGACTGCGTTTTTGTGGTCGTCGACAGGTTCTCGAAGATGGCCATTATGGCAGCCTGCAAAAAGAATATCACAGTAGAAGCCACTGCTAAACTCTTCTTTGAACAAGTGTGGGTACACTTTGGGATCCCACAGTCTATCATCTCATATCGGGACAATAGGTTCCTCTGTACATTTTGGTCCAGTCTCTAGTTGATGCTAGACACCAAACTCACTAAGTCCATAGCCTTCCATCCTCAAACTAATGGCCAGATAGAGGTTGTCAATAGGATGATCATACACGTTTTGTGCATGTACAACTCAAAGAATCCACGCACATGGGATGAGAGCCTCCCTTATGTTTAGCACAGCTTCAACTGGGCTCTTCATAGCTTGACTGGTCACAACCCTTTTCAGGTGGGCTTGGGATTCCAGCCACTATGTGCCATTGATGTGGTCATGCCATTTGCAGCTACTCACATAGATTCGGCTCATGTCTAGTCTAAAACAGATAAGGCAAATAGCTTCATTGAGCACATCCAACATATTCACTAGTAGGTCCATGACATTCTGGACAAATCAAATGCTAAGTATAAGTAGCGACATGATCAACATCGGGTGCCACACAAGTTTTAGGTAGGCGACAAAGTCTGGTTGCATTTGCAAAAGGAACGCCTTACTGGAGCCTATCGGAAACTCAAACCACTCTGATATGGTCCTTCCCCCATTACCAAGGCTATGGGAGACAATGCATTTGAGCTCAGCATTCCCCCATTCCTTGGCCTGCACCTAGTGTTCAATGTGGACTGCCTTCGGCCATACTTTCCACCATTACTAGACACATCCGACATTGTAGAACAGCTCACACCCATAGAGTTAAATCCAGATTGCATGGAACAAGATGCAATTGATCAGATCATGGACACATAGGTCAAGCACACTCACTAGTAGAATATCCAAATGTATCGAGTTGTCAAAGCAAGCTAACTCCTTCACCAAGGCAAGTGGCTCACCAGGGACCAAGTTCAGCAAAATTTTTCTCATCTCATGGAGGAACTCAACGCAATGGGGACCATTGGTTCCTAAGGGGGGAGGAATGGTCCAAATGGATATTGGTGGCCACCCGCCAAGTCCACTTGGACCCCCACCATTGTTTCTTTCAGCTTTTTAGTTTCCTTAATTGTAGCACAATTTACTATTTTTAGTAGTTTTTCGGGTCTTGAGCTTCCGAAGTCGTTTTGAGGCCCTAAACGATGTTTTTTGGGAAAACTGGGAGAAACATGGGCCCAAGGGCCAATGTTGCTCTTCCCAAAGTTGTATTTCTTGGATAGATCTTTCTAACGAGATATTGTGCGCGTCAAACGGAGATCATATGCCAAAGTTACGACCCTGGGAAGTTGATGTACCAATTTACCCAAACAGGGCCCATAGTTTGGCGTTTCGTCTTCTAGGATCATGTTTTTGTATGTTTAGGGTTTTCCATTGTTTCTCAACCATAAATAGGGCTTTGAACCTCATTATAACACAATTCAGAGGCATGTAGCCGCCACATCTCTTCTCAGAGATAAGCTACCATCACCCTAGCTAGTTTATTTCCATTTCTGTTTGTTAGAATTGTTAGCACTCCAGGAAACTCTCCTAGGTTGTAGCTCGGAGATGCCTGGTAACATATAATCTTCAGTATTGTTCTCTGAACTACTGGAATGGATGATGGTTTGGATCAAGTCATGTTGAACTGGTAAATCCCCTCTGCGGACAGAGGCGATCCCACTAGCCCAACACGGGTTTAGCAACAATCACACAACGCTACAAGCAGGTTCCTAATTGCATAAATCAGAGATCGATCATGATGATCTACCTGGAATCCAACGCTAGTTGTTGTAGAAGAAACGCCGTCCCCGTTCCTTTGCTCTGGTTGGTCACGATCCTGACGCTCCTCGTGAATGGACACCTGCACACGCAAAGAACGATACAAATACAAGCGTAAAATCCAGCATATGCAATTATATATCGGTCAGACAAAATATAACTCAAATACCATTAAGAGACACATGAGTGGAACCATAATGATAGTCGTCTATTAATCAGTAAAAACATAGAAAGATTACAACCAAAGGTTCTGACGTTGAACCTCCTCTGACTGGGCCAGCAGCTAAATACGCCTTGCAAAGTGACCTCTTCGCTCTCAATATTTTGGCAGCATAACCCCTCTATAGTTCTCAATTCTCACTATCACTCCAGCATAATCTCAACACTCACAATAGCTCTAGCAAAACTAGTTGGTTTAATGTAGGGGGACAGTCATTTATAGATGGAGGAGGAAGGAGTATGCATTGTATCAGGACACCTACTGAAGATTTAGCATTATCCCAGAATAGCCATTGAACTTGGTTGTCATGGATAAAAAGATGACACTTGACCACTTTCATGAGATTTTTCCCTCAGAGAAACTCCATGAACAAAGAGGAAAAAACATATGAGTGCGCGCTGGTTAAAAATCATAACCAAATTTAGGTGGCACGGGCTTTGCTCTATGACAGAGCGTCCATGGACACGCCCTCTTTCAAGGAACTGAGTCATTGGCGCGGGTAAGA
>APFE030989693.1:38508-55794 GCA_000404065.3 Pinus taeda
GTTTCATTTTTTAATGAGGTTGACACAGTAAAAGAACTATCCTCATAACCCTTGTTTCATTTTTTAACGAGCTTGACACAAGATCAGGAACTATGCTCAGCCAATCCTAGTTTCATTTTTTAAGGAGCTTGACAGAGGGAAATGAACTATGCTCCGGCCAATCATGTTTCATTTTTTAACGAGGTCGCCACAAGATCAAAACTATCCTCGACCAATCCTTGTTTCATTTTTTAGGGAGCTTGACAGAGGGAAATGAACTATGCTCCGAGATCCGTGGTTCATTTTTTAACGAGGTTGACACAGGAAGAACTCCTCGGCACTCCTAAGTTCAATTTTTAGGGAGCTTGACATAGGAAAATGAACTATGCTCTGACCAATCATGTTTCATTTTTTAACGAGGTTGCCACAAGATAAAAACTATCCTCGAACACCGTAGTTCATTTTTTAACGAGGTTGAAACAGGGACAAACTATCCTCATGGGAGCCTGTTTCATTTTTTAACGAGGTTGATACAGGAAAAAACCATCCTCGAAACGAACTTCATCATAATGAACAAGAAGTCGTAGATTCCAAGAGTGTCTCATCCGGTGGAAGGTCAACATCTTGGAAGTCGGGACCCAATTCCCCCAGGACACTATGCACGACGGCGGCGGCGCTGGATAGAGGCATGGGATAGGTAGCCACGTAGTTGACCTGTGGGGGGGGCAGAGACAACTGGTGGATAAAAACCAGGAGGGGACAACAACTGCGCAGAAGGTGTTGGGGGACTAACGAAGGACAATTGATTGATAGTCACGATTCTTCCGTCGTGTGGAAAGCAAACCATACGAAAAAGGGAAGAAAGATGGCCCCCATAGCATAAACATAGTCGCGACCAAGGAGAAGACTGAAGCCTAAAGCCCCTTGGGTGACCAACACATCTATATAGACAGTTTTACCTCCCAAAGTAATAGGAAACTTGGGGAGGACTCCTACAGATGGGCAGGCTCCTTCGTCGAAAGCCAACAGATTCTGCGTAACCGGCCTGAGCTGCGGAGAACCTAAAGCTTGTCAAGTAGTGTACGACATAAGACTAACCAACGCACCTTCATCCAATACAGTGCCAGGTACTGTTGTGTCAGAGGCATGTACTGTAATCTGGAAAGGCACATGGGATGGAAGGCGGAAAGTAGTCAAGTGACTCCAGTCGAAAGAAACGGCTGAACTACTTGGTGGGGGAATCGTATGATTGCCCCCTTGCTCGAACGAAACCGAAGAAGGATCCTCTGAGTCAACAAGGATGAGAGGATCATCGTCAGACTCAGGAGAATTTGACAAAACATGAAGAACCTGTTTATGACTGTCGTCTAGAACAGGTTGGTCAACTGGTGGTAAACTTGAACTGACACGATCGCCGACCAATGGTTGATCGGGAACAGGTTGGGTGGAGCCAGGTGCAGGAAGAGGAGACTAAACAAGAGAGGCAGGCAAACCAACCTTGTCATCAGTAGAAGGACAATCTGCAATTGCAGAAAGACGCTGATATCCAGCGGGGAGATGGGGTGGAGGATCTGCTAGACTTTCCAACACAGAGGAGGCTTTGTCCATAAGTGGGCAAAGGTGAAGGAAATGATGGCCTTCACAAAGTTTGCAAGGGAGTCGAATCTTCCATTTACCTTTAGTATTCCCAACTACGGGGGTATCATCGCCGTGAGCATCAGTGGACGATGATGGACGGGCTGGATCACGAGACCATATCCTTAAGACCCTGGGAATGCCAAGGCAATCATGAAGGAGGTGGTTTTCCTTGCATAGTCTGCAAGGGAACTTGACCTTGGGCGGAGGGGTGGGAAGGAGTCCATCTTCCGTTGTCCTTGGTGGAACAACAGTTGTGCTTGTAGTCTTCTTTGTGTTTGTGACCGTTCCTTGTTTGACTTCTTCTTCTTTGTCTTCTTCTTCTTCTTGTTAGCTACCTGGGTACTTTCACCAGGCGAAGAAGGAGACGTTGAAGTAGGTGTCGAAGGGGTGGGGTCCACCTTTGGTTCAACAGGATGTTGAGCAGGCGGAGGGACTGATGTGGTATCAGCCGACACAGTAGGGACCACAGAGTTTGAAAATAGCCAAACTGGTAACCCGACGGTTAACCCTGGGAGGGTTAGTGTTGCCATATAAAGGGCACCAGCATTTCCAGGAGAAGGGAAATGACCAGCATCCCCATCAGGTGGGGAACTTAGGTTGATGAATCCCGGGAAATTTTCCATATTAAGACGAAATCCTACTCAAGCTAGCGTACACAAGATCTAACTGGGTAATGTGATCATGGCCAGATAAATTATTAAGACACTTGACTTGACCTTTTCATCTTTAAAGAGTCGAGAAAAGGATGAAAAGTTGACTCTAGTCTCCTTTGATTTTTTAATGAGCACGAAGTGACAAGCTGCTCACTTACACCTTTTCTGTTAGACAGTCTTAAAAGGATCAAAAGCTAACTACTCTGGAAATCTAGGTAAAAGGGTGTGCCAAAGAATCCGTAAAACTGCTTATACACCTTAGCGATCAGAGGATCACCAAGGACTTCCTGTACTGCAGTCAATCTTCCCGAATGCTATGTTCAGTGCATTACGGTTTGTAGGGCGGCAGACTCGGCTTCCTATGGATCAAAGGTTGCAAGCCTATAGGGGTCTCCCAATATATACGCGATGGTACGTGGGAGCACAATCCGTACTGGCACCTACCGTTTCACTGTGGAGGAATCACCCAACCACTCAACGATAAACTACCCGGTTTAAAGACGCCGGAACACATCTCTAACCTAGACCTCTAGAATGTGAGCGTTAAGTTTCAATGCGTTGTTAGGTTCATTGAATTCATTTTACGGTTTATCTTTAATTAAGTTTCGGTTTGCGGCCTTACCGTATGTGGTCTCTTGAAATTTCCTAAATGCAACTATATGCGAAAAATGTATCGTTTCGTTGAATGAATTATAGCTACAGAAGAGTTGAGATTTTCATACAAACAAAATGATCACAAAAGTCCTAATGCAGCTAATAACAAGAAAGGAAAATCTTTTTCGTTTTCTTTTTTAAAAGCAAAAATTAACACAAAAATGCTAATTGATGAAAAGCAATTTTTTTTTTCTTTTCTTTTCTTTGAAAATAGTATGATGCACTTAACAAATTTCAAGAGATATGCACTAAACAGATAATCCACTCAAAGGAATCTAGAACCAGTTCTGAAACATAAAAAATGACCTATCAAAGCAAAGAAAACACCAAGATCTTCAAAGAACCATGTAATCTAAGTTCCAATGAAGTCAGGCAAGAAATAAACAAGCTAAAAGTGAGTTACTTGCATCATATAATGCAAAACTTGTACAACTACCAGAGGGATGTGGAAAACAACCAATAAACCGACTGGATCAACAAACCATAAATCTGACAGAAGGCTCGACATGCAAAGCCACGAAGGCTAAGATATAAAATCGATAGAAAAAGGCGAACAACTGAAGGATAAAAAGAATCGATGCGCAATTCACTTGAAACGTGTGCAGATGTAATCCATGCACAAATGAGAATTCTAATTATGCACGTGTGATCTATGCAAGAGAATTCTCAAACACAAGATGATTCTAATGTAATCTAAGAACCAGTCAAGTGCAAATCAAGAAAATTGGGTGAGATTTCCAAAGATCAAAAAATAGAAACACTCAAAGGCGATTAACACTCATACCCAATTTAGCCCCCCCCGGCGAATGAGGGGGAAATTTTTTTTCAAAAACCAAAAGCAAAAAAATGCAAAATTGTGAAGAGACTGAGACAAACCTTCAAGTAATGATCAAAGGAAGTCAAATTAAGAATTTCTCAAAAGAGAGACTCAAAACCAGTCAAATAAGGGTCCAACAAACTTCCAGAAGGTGTAAAAGATGCAAAAAAACACAAATCCAAGCTTATAAGGCTGACAAACAAGCTAACTAAAAAAATTAATAAGTCTGGCGCGACTGTCAGACTGCAACTCGCGTTATAGAATGATTGGGGCAGGTTGTCTAATAGCAACAGGCGCCAATCAACGCGATTGTCAGGAGAAAAATCGCGCTAATCAAGTTTGCCAGGCAAAAAAAACAAAACAGGAAGTTCGAGGCTTGGTTTACAGCATCTAAAAAGGGCATGAAGTAAGAAACAGCAAGAACTTCAACCCAGAAAGCTATTCAGGCCAGTAAACAAGAGAAAAATTGGCATGCAAGGCAAGGTTGCAATTGTTCAGTTTGTAAACTAAACCAGAGATTGACTGAAGTGGCGTTGATCTACTTCACTATTGCATGGCAATAGTGTTTCGAAGGCTATCTGGCCGCTCTTCAGGCTTCGTCTACAGTTTACAAATCAAACAACAAAATCAAACAACTAGCTTGTCCCCAGTGGAGTCGCCAAATTGTTGAACTGGTAAATCCCCTCTGCGGACAGAGGCGATCCCACTAGCCCAACACGGGTCTAGCAAAAATCACACAACGCTACAAGCAGGTTCCTAATTGCATAAATCAGAGATCGATCATGATGATCTACCCGGAATCCAACGCTAGTTGTTGTAGAAGAAACGTCGTCCCCGTTCCTTTGCTCTGGCTGGTCACGATCCTCATGCTCCTCGTGAATGGACACCTGCACACGCAAAGAACGATACAAATACAAGCGTAAAATCCAGCATATGCAATTATATATCGGTCAGACAAGATATAACTCAAATACCATTAAGAGACACATGAGTGGAACCATAATGATAGTCGTCTATTAATCAGTAAAAACAGAGAAAGATTACAACCAAAGGTTCTGACGTTGAACCTCCTCTGACTGGGCCAGCAGCTAAATACGCCTTGCAAGAGTGACCTCTTCTCTCTCAATATTTTGGCAGCATAACCCCTCTATAGTTCTCAATTCTCACTATCACTCCAGCATAATCTCAGCACTCACAATAGCTCTAGCAAAACTAGTTGGTTTAATGCAGGGGGACAGTCATTTATAGATGGAGGAGGAAGGAGTATGCATTATATCAGGACACCTACTGAAGATTTAGCATTATCCCAGAATAGCCACTGAACTTGGTTGTCATGGATAAAAAGATGACACTCGACCACTTTCATGAGATTTTTCCCTCAGAGAAACTCCATGAACAAAGAGGAAAAAACATATGAGTGCGCGCTGGCTAAAAATCATAACCAAATTTAGGTGGCGCGGGCTTTGCTCTATGACAGAGCGTCCATGGACGCGCCCTCTTTCAAGGAACTGAGTCATTGGCGCGGGTAAGACACTGTGGACCCACGCTAATGGAAAAAGGGCACTTTTTAGGGCTAATCTGCAAAAGGTGTCTTCAGGGAATTTGAAGTCCATACTCAGGAGAATCCAATGCAAGTGTTTTTAAGTTGTGTCACTGGCCACAGGTCCATAAATGTGTCCTCCAATGTGCGAAAGCAAGGGTAATAGGGACGGTGACCAACGGTGACAAATTACTACGTAACAAGTCAGATAACCATTTCAGCTCTATTCTCACTCAAGACATGCATGAACACCCCCAACAACACAAGGCTTTAGACCACTAATGCTCAATAGTTTGTAGATTTAATGGATAGATGGAGAATACTGAAAGTACCAATAGATTGCATACATGAACATATATGAATGGCTAGCTACACGTAGCAGATGAACTTACTGACCATACTGGCAGATGCATATATAATAACACATATAAATGGCTAACTACAGGCAACAACGAAGATTTCAAATCTAATATATCAAAGCAGAGATAAGATGACAGTTATCTGGCCTTAAACATAAAGAAAACCTAAACAAATTTTTCGAGTGCAAGTGCAGAACAGAAAATAAATGAACATTGAACATATAACAACAAAAGAAGCTTGTATTACTAAAGAATGCAGATGAGAAGCTTGAAGAAACAGAGGAGGAATAATCTCCAAAAGTTGAACCCTTGTTACATCTAGATTTATGCCTTTTATAGGCCCTTTACAATGCTCCTGAGCTCTCTAGAAGGCTTGGAGTCTTAACCTTGTCTGATCTGTCCCTTAACCATTTGATTCCCTCAATAGGCAGGCATGGCTCAGGGGTTTTACTCTTCTGACAGAGGAATAACCATATTTAGATATTTTGGGCAACTTGCTGTGATGCCTGGGAGCTCTCTCGTGCCAGAGATGCCCCATCATGTTTGTTAGGATGGCTGTTGTACTGGTAGGATTGTTAACACCCCATGATTTCATTAGATTTGTGTTGCAACATGCAATGGCCCCTCTCCTTCCCTTTCCGGGCTCTATTTTCTAGCCACTGTCTCTCCACCGAATCCTTCTTCTGGTATGTAACATGAATGTAAGACTCCTCTAAGGATGGCTAGCCACCTGAACTTGCGATGGAGTGGCTATCGTGCCTATGCAATCCCTACACCGGTCCCTTTCAGATGATATCCATGAATGTTTTTCTGTTGTTGTGACTGTTCGGGTCATAAACAGCGAAAACGATGCAATACTACTAAATCCTGCTCATCACTATCCCTTTCGGGCCTCAAATGTCTTAGAAAGATGGCTCATTATTTTCTCGGGTCTGCCCTTGCTGCCATCACCAGTCACACAAAACCTGCTCCTATGTATTTTCCGTGGATTTCGCCATGTGGGAAAAGCAATAAAAAACGGGAAAAAACAACCCTTGCGGACCTCAATCTTCATAAAATATTGCTTTCCGGACCCTTTCAGGTCCGTGTCTCATTGCATATCGAAAACCTGGCTTCCCTTTGTATTTTGCTCACACAATGAAAATACACCAAAAACCACTGAAAACGGCCTTAGCGCGGACTGGAAATAATATGCGATAGAGGATTATATAATTGTCGGGTCCAGTTATCGCATCACAAATACATATGTGCGAAAGGCCTTGACCCTTAGGGAAGCACCGCTACGATACGCTGATTTGCGATCCTACGACACGAAGTGGGCCCTTCGGCCCCTGGCATGGCACCGATTACCTCCGCCGATGAGGTACAATGATGCCATTTGATTGCAATCGCACATCGTTATATGTAAAGGCCTGGCGCCTTGGTCTTTCCGATCCGCAACCCGCCGATTAGATCTGGGCCATTGATTGGCCAGATCGGACGATGGCTATGCATTGCTGGGTTTACGCCTACGATAAGGGTTTTTGACTAATTTTGAAGTGTTTTAGCCTCCCGATAGTGCATTTTTGTCCTTCCAAGGGCTCTCCTCCCTTGCTTGTTCCAATCTTGGGATGATCATAAGCACTTTTGAAAATTCAAAGAGAATTTTTGGATCCCTTTACATGATTTTTAAGCAAACCTTGGAGACTTTGGGAGTATTTTGGATCCATTTTTGGAACAAATCCCAACAAATCTAACACTAGCTCCTTCTGGGGATGAAAGCCTCCCTGTGAGGTTTCAAGAACTACAGATCAATGCCTTTCCTGTAAAAAACAAGATCAAATCTTCCTCCTAGTGTAGCATTGGGCATGGAGTCTATTTAGCATGAAATAAAAACTCGAAAACAACATATTTACAATACCAAGGCTTGAAAGCCTTAGCTAAAATAAAGTTCGAAGAACAGCCCATTGAATGGGCCATCAAAAACATCTCCTCCTTCCTTTGATGCATTCCTTTTGAGCAAACAGTCACCAAACTGAAAATTGACCCTTTTTACCTTTCTATGAAAGGTTTCTTTCTCTTGGTCAATGTGTATATAAAAGCCTACTGATTTGATCCTCTACTTGAAAAACTTTCTAGCATTTGATTTTATCAGGCAGAGATTGTCTATTTTTCACCTCCTCTCTGTATGCTTTCAGCCTTGGATGTTTTGATTGGGAGTTTTTGTACACCTGCTGAATAATAAGGTTTGCTTCATACTTTGATGTGTCATTTGTGACCTGAAAAGTTAATATGAAAGATGAATCAATGCATTCTTGCGTGGGGGACATAAGGACTTCACCTATTCTTGCAACGTCCTCAGAGCAAGCCACATCAAAGAGCATGTCCCAAATCTGTGGGCCTTCTTCCTCTGTGATCTAGAAAACTGATTTTCTAAGCTATGTAGAGTCCAACTAATAAGGCTTGGTAATGTCAAGACCGAGCTTATCCATGACAGCCTTGGGCATTGAATTATGGCTGGATCTAGTGTCTAGAGGGCAATTGTGAAGGATTTCATCATGAATAGACAGAGAAACATAGAATGATGGGGAGCTATCTTCACAATTTACAATCATTGGGCTAAGAATAACAGCTAGTTGGTCATTTTGCAGATTTACATAGTCAATGGAGACTTGGATGGTTTTAGGCTCAAGAGCCTCAAGGACAGATTTCTTGAAGGACTCGTTCTTCACTAGTTCAGTCAGAGGCATAGGTATTCTTGGCTTCTGGATTTCTGATTGAAAATTGAAAGAAGAAGGGGACTTGTCAAGGCCTCTTACCTCTATGGCTGGAGCTTGACATTATTCATCATAGACCTCAGATTATATTGGTGTTAATATTTAGTTTGTAGAACAACTTCACCATCCCATTCTTGGCTGATCTGGTCATTGAATAATGACTTCTTATAGGTAGCTTTGCTTAAAAAAGTTGCACTGCCTTTGTCTTCCATACAATGGATCTCATCATCTCGTTCAAACTACTCTTCTTCCATGACTGCATTTTGAAAAGTGGTCTTCACCCTTTGGTCTTCATTGGCATCTTTGTTTCTTTGCAAGATCCGCAACTGGTCATTTTCCCTTCTATACAGATTTGGATTTGGAGGAGCAAAGGTATTAGGAACCTTTCCTTTCCCAGAATGCTACTCATCCTTTAATTTGGAAACTTCAGAGGCTAATGACTCTATCATACTGGCCATTTTATCGATCTTGGGATTTGAAGATGATGAAGGTTCGCCCCTCTGTCTCCTTCTATCAACATTTCCTTTGAGTTTTTCTGCAGCCGTGATGTTTGATTCCACTTCCAAGGCTGCATGCTACATGTCAGTCAAAGTAGCACATCGCCTTTCTCTCAACAGTAGGCAAAATTCAAAATCAAAAGCATTAACATAGGTGAGTTTAGTAGAGGTAGTGGAAGGTTTTACTTTTGCCGGTATCTTGTTGTACATGTGGTTAAATCTCTTATTAAAATCAGACAACAGCTCCTAATTTTCCCTCTTCAAGTTTCCAAAATCAGTGTGGTAGTAGAGGAGATCCTTCTTATCCCCCCAATGTTTTAGGAATGCATCATCTAAAGCTTCAATATCTGCTATAGATCATGGAGCTTGTTCCCTGAACCATTTTCTAGCCTCCCCATCTAGGTTTTGGACAAAGACTCTCATCCACACATCATCTTCACAAATGTCCAGATTATCAACATAGCTATAAAATGACTCAAGGTGTTCTTTAGGAGTAACACCTTCAGTCCCAGTGAACTTAGGCATATACTTCTGATATTCTCCAGTGGGCATAACATTCAAAGAAGTGGGCAGTATTAGAGGTCCATACCTAGCAGCTATGATTCTTTCCATTTTGGTGGGTGCCTGTGGACCTACCATAGCTGTGGTGACTAAAAGAGTACTAGAAGTCTGAATGACAGAAGGCTGAGGAGTGAGTGATGAGACCAAAGGAGTATGATGGATAGGAGGTGAAGTTCCCTTTGGGCTTCACAACAAAAGGAGAAACTAAAGAATAAGGAGCTTTATGAATTTCTGAGAGTTTTTCTTCACTACTAGTATTAGAATCTGTACTCTAAACATTTATTTTTTCTATTGCAGGATTTTCTTGAAGAGATATAGAACATTGTTTAGGTTTACCTGAACTTGATGCTCCTTTCTACAATATCTTTCTTTCTATGAAGGTTTTTCCAAGGTCAGGTATTGGATCAACTTGTGATTTCTGAGGATTTCTCCAAGTGTGCCTCACGAACTGAGCCAGAATTATGAAGTGGAGTTTCCAAGAGGTTCAGCCTCCAGTAGAGTCGCCAGATAGATGATTACAACCAAAAATGTGCCTAGACTTTGTCTATCATCAAAGTTGGGTCTGTGTCGTTTCCCAGGGAAGTTGAGCTTTAGTTTCCTCTCCCCGGCAACGGGGCCAATTATGTTAGCACTCCAGGAAACTCTCCTAGGTTGCAGCTCGGAGATGCCTGGTAACATATAATCTTCAGTATTGTTCTCTAAACTACTGGAATGGATGATGGTTTGGATCAAGTCAGATAAACATTTCAGCTCTATTCTCACTCAAGACATACATGAACACCCCCCACAACACAAGGCTTTAGACCACTAATGCTCAATAGTTTGTAGATTTAATGGATATATGGAGAATACTGAAAGTACCAACAAATTGCATACATTAACATATATGAATGGCTAGCTACAGGCAGTAGATGAACTTATTGACCATACTGGCAGATGCATATATAATAACACATATAAATGGCTAGCTACAGGCAGCAAAGAAGCTTTCAAATCTAATATATCAAAGCAGAGATAAGATGAAAGTTATCTGGCCTTAAACACAAAGAAAACTTGAACAAATTGTTCGAGTGAAAGCGTAGAACAGAAAAGAAATGAACATTGAACATATAACAGCAAAAGAAGCTTGTATTAAAAAAGAATGCAGATGAGAAGCTTGTAGAAACAGAGGAGGAATAATCTCCAAAAGTTGAACCCCTGTTACATCTAGATTTCTTCCTTTCATAGGCCCTTTACAATGCTCCTAAGCTCTCTAGAAGGCTCGGATTCTTAACCTTGTCTGATTTGTCCCTTAACCATTTGATTCCCTCAATAGGCAGGCATGGCTCAGGGGTTTTACTCTTCTGACAGAGGAATAACCATATTTAGATATTTTGGGCAACCTACTATGATGCCTGGGAGCTCTCTCATGCTAGAGATGCCCCATCATGTTTGTTAGGATGGCTGTTGCGCTGGCAGGATTGTTAACGCCATATGATTTCGTTAGATTTGTGTTGTGGCGTGCAGTGGCCCCTCTCCTTCCCTTTCTAGAATCTGTTTTCCAGCCACTATCTCTCCGCCGAATCCTTCTTTTGGTATGTAACATGACTGCAAGACTCCTCTAAGGATGGCTGGCCACCTGAACCTGCGATGGAGTGGCTATCATGCCTATGCAATCCCTGCACTGGTCCCTTTCAGATGATAGCCATGAATGTTTTTCTGCTGTTGTGGTTGTTCAAGTCATAAATAGTGAAAACGATGCAATACTACTAAATCTCGCTCATCAGTGTCCTTTTCGGGCCTCAAAGGTCTTAGAAATATGGCTCATTATTTTCTCGGGTCCACCCTTGTTGCCATCGCCAGTCACACAAAGCCTGCTCCTGTGTATTTTTCATGGATTTCACCATGTGGGAAAAACAATAAAAAACAGGAAAAAGCAGCCCTTGCGGACCTCAATCTTCATAAAATATTGCTTTATGGATCCTTTCGGGTCCGTGTCTCATCGCATATCGCAAACCCGGCTTCCCTTTGTATTTCACTCATGCAACGAAAATACACCAAAAACCACTAAAAACGGCCTTAGCGCGGACCAGAAATAATATGCGGTAGAGGGTTATATAACCATCGGGTCTAGTTATCGCATCGCAAATATGTATGTGTGAAAGGCCTCGACCCTTGGTGAAGCACCGCTGCGATACACCGATATGCGATCCTGTGACGCAAAGTGGGCCCTCCGACCCCTAGCATGGCGCCGATTACCTCCGCTGATGTGCTACAGTGATGCAATTTGATCGCAATCGCACATTTCTATATGCAAAGGCCTGGTCCCTTGGTCTTCGCAATCTGCGACCCGTCGATTAGATCTGTGCATTGCTGGGTTTACGCCTGCGATAAGGGTTTTTGACTGATTTTGAAGTGTTTTAGCCTTCCGATAGTGCAATTTTGTCCTTCCAAGGGCTCTCCTCCCTTTCTTGTTTCAATCTTGGTATGATCTTAAGCAATTTTGAAGATTCAAAGAGCATTTTTGGATCCCTTTACATGATTTTTAAGCAAACTTTGAAGACTTTGGGAGTATTTTGGATCCATTTTTGGGCCAAACGCTAACAAAGCTAACAAGCATATTTTAATATTTTATAGTAATGAAATGAAGTATTATTTATGTTGCATCTCTATATGTATGGTTATATCTGTAATTTGTTGCGTTCCTATTTAAATCTGGATCAGTTTCAGCTCAAAATTTGTGTAAACCCATAGGAAGATAGGTTGAAAATATGAGTTGAAAAAACAGTTATTTATTTTTTCCCTCTAAAATTTGATGATGTAATCTAATTTTATTTTATTATTTCCACTATTATTTCATAATTTCCTTAGGAGGCCCATTTTAGACCTCAAAAATCCCCTAATGGATGGCCATATAGAGGAGAAGTGTTGGAAGTTGCATCTAGAGCTAAACCCGGAGAACAAGAAGAAAGATAATAAGAAGAAGAATCTCATGGCCATGGATTCGAGCAACCAAGTTGAAAGCATCTTAGACATGGATGAGAAGATCGTACGTACATCAGTGTAGCAGGAGGTGAATCTGAGTAGCCTTCAACAACAAGAAGAAAAAGAAATGACCAAACTCTTCCATATAATGATATGATACAAGTCAAGAAGATGAAGTTTGATACTCTGTTTGACTTAGGACCATAGTTGAATCTCATTACAGTAGAGCTGGTCAAGAAGTTTGGGTTGGAATTTCATGATTTTCCAAACCCATATCCAGTGTGATGGGTAAATAAGGATGTAGAGCTGAAGGTAACTAAACAGTGAAAAATTAGATTTTCTATTAGTGTTGATTTTATTGAAGAAGTAGATCTTGATGTGGTTCCCCTTGATGTATGCAAAGTCATGTTTGGGAGTCCATACATGTACATGCATGATGCAATATTCATGAGGATAGCCAACAAGTATCAACTTGTCAAGGATGGAAAACCATTCATCATCAATGCACACAAAGGCAAGTCAAAAATTTCACTGGTAAGTGTCAACCAAGCCAACAAATTGATTAGTTCCACCAAGAAGAATTTTTTTATTGTTTTTAAGAGAAAGTAAATCTAAAGAGGAGTTAGTAAGAGGCAAGGCATCCCTGGAGGGGTGTACTAAAAACAAAAAAAAAAAAATTGGAGGATTTTTTACAGGCATGTAGGGATGTGTTCTGAGAACCTAAAGGGTTACCACCTAAGAGAGAAGTGGAGCATGAGATCTAGCTATTGTCATACACCCCATTACCAAATATTGGGTTGTACGAGAAGTATGTTATAGAAGCAAGGGAGATGAAGAAATAGTTGCTGCAACTACTGGAACAAGGTTTCATTCAGCCAAGTGCACCACCATGTGGATCACCCACCATTATTACATAGAAGAAGGATGGGACTTGGAAGATGTGTATAGATTACATGGCGTTGAAAAAAATTCACGCTTAGGAACAGATACCCCATGCCTAAGATATATTATTTGTTGGATTAGTTGTATCAAGAAAAATACTTCACCAAGCTAGAATTGAAGTATGGATATCACTAGGTTCGAGTAAAAGAAGAAGATATCTGGAAGACCATTATCAAAACCAGACAAGGTTTCTATGAGTGGTTAGTCATGCCATTTAGCCTATGTAATGCACTAGCTACATTTATGAGATTAATGAATAATGACCTGCACCCTTTTATATATTCATTTTTTATTGTCTATTTAGATGATATAGTGGTATATAGTGCTTCCTAGGCTGGAAACATTGAAGAAGCACCAGCCTAGAAAATCTCAAGAAGTGTGAGTTTGCACAACAATCCTTGGTGTATCTGGGGTATGTGATTGGTGGAGGAGAGCTAAAGATAGATCCTTCTGATGGAGGCCATCATGAAATGGTCTGTGCCTACTAATGTTTCTTAGGTCAGGAGTTTCATTGGGGCAACACAGTACCTAAGGAAATTCATATGCTCATTTTTAGCGGTAGCAGCACTACTCCACGCCATATTGGAAGGTGGAAAGAGTTTCCAGTGGGGAAAGGTCTGCAAAGAGACTTTGAGGAGTTAAAGAATGTTAGGTCCCTATACTACTAGTGTAACCCCTTATTGTTATTAGTAAAACCCCCTTATTATATTATTGTGCCCCATAGAAGCCAAATATTGTTATTGTTGTGCACTTACATTGTTATTGTTATGTCGGCTCTAATACCATTATGACCCCTTAGACTCCTATATATAGAAAGGAGGTCTTGTCATTTGTATCATCCAAGAGGTTTTCATTTGTGTAATGTAAAGGAGGTTTCCCCCTCGAAGAGGCTTGTTTCTAAGGCGTTAATCTATCGTTTCTATCTTTTTGTGAGCTAGTTTCATAACATTTGGTATCAGAGCTTTAGATTCTAGGGTTTCGCTGCTCCAAATAGGTCATCGTGGATTTTTCACTATAACTTGTTTTCTGCAACGTTTCAGAAGCTAAAACAAAAAATCATTTGAGATGCAATCTCATTGAACCTCGTGTCTAAATTTGAAATCTTGTCTCTCTATATTTGTGGAGATATGATTTGAGGAAGTTAGGGTTTTTGCAAGCTCCAAAATTTCATCTAAAATAGGTCATCGTGGAATTAACATTATAACATTTTTTCCACGAAGTTTCAACAGTTAAAAACAAAACCCATTTGAGAAGAAATCAGTTTGAATCTCGGGTCCATATTTCACATCTTGTCTCTCTATATTTCCAGATATATGATCTGAGGAAGATAGGGTTTTTGCAGACTCTCGAATTACATCCTAAACAGGTGACCTTGGGAAAATCGTCATAACTTTCTCTCTGAGCATCAGATTAAAATTTCGTAAGAAGTTATAGAAAGAGGACAGACAATATTTGGTTTGGGTATAATTTTTAGAACCTAAGATTGAAACAGTGACACATGACATGTCATACAAGTTCACTCTACTGAACTAGGATATAATTAGGTCACCACGGGAGATTGGGAATAAATCTTTCTTCGGGAACCCAATTGAAATTAAACTTCCGGAGTTAGAAAGAGGACTGAATTCTAAGGCGTTGATCTATCTTTTCTATCTTTTCTTGAGCTGGTTTCATAACATTTGGTATCAGAGCTTTGGATTCTAGGGTTTCGTTGCTCCAAACAGGTCATCGTGGAATTTTTGCTATAACTTTTTTCTGCCGATGTTTCAGAAGTAAAAAAAAACCCCATTTGAGAAGACATCGCTCTAAATCTTGGGTCCAAATTTTAGAGCTTTTCATGCTATATTTGCGGAGATATGATCTGAGGAAGTTGGTCTTTTTGCGGAGTCCTGAATTACATTCCAAACAGGTGACCTAGGGAAAATCATCATAACTTTCTCTCTTAGCATCAGATTGAAATTTCGTAAGAAGATACAGAAAGAGGACGGACTGTAGTTTTCTTGTATATATTTTTCAGAGCCGAAGGTCAAAACAGGGACACGTGGCACTTCATACAAGTTCGCTCTTCCGGAAAGATCTATAATCAGGTCATCTTGGGAGATTGTGCATAACTCTTTCTTGGAGAATCCAATTGGGGTCAGACTGGTGGAATTGGAAAGAGGACACAGAGGGCTACTATAGGTCGCAATTCCAGAAAATTGGAGATCGAAATTATAGAGATAACATCAGAGGCAATATTCGAGCTCACTACAAAGGAAAAAAAGGTGTGTATATTGTTTGTATATGTTTGCTTTAAGCTTTGGTTTGGAAATTTATTTGAAGGAATTCAAAGGGCATAGTGAAGCATTATTATACAAGAATTGATCCCCGAAGAAAGAAAAGGAAACACCTAGTAAGGCGACCTGAAAAGCTCTAGCATGAATCATGAAAGAAGGAAAGAAATCAACATGATATATCAAAATTACGAGACCAAGTGCAACAAGTGTCACTTGCACAAAAAGGAACATAATCTAAGATAGATTGTTTAAAGAAAAGTGTAGAAGCTAAGATGAATGAAGTGGAAGCTAAGATGGATGATTTGAAGATAGATTTGAAAACAGACATGGAAGAATTGAAGATGAATATGAATAAGTTGCTACAAGAAAGGGTCACTAAAGGTGAAAGGGTAGTAAAGGAAACTCATGATGAGAACAAAAGAAATGTTAATCATGATTCCATAGACTCTAATGTTGGATCAAAGACCCACCATATTCCAAAAATCGATATGAGGAAGTTTGATGGCAAGGATCCCGCAACATGGATATTACAGATGGAGCAATTTTCTGATCTCAATAATGTGCAAAACACACAAAAAGGTACGTATGGAAACTTTATATTTGGAACCAAATCAGTTTGTATGGTATCAATGGCTTTGCTCTCATAAACAATTTATCACTTGGGCAGTTTTTACGGAAGAATTGATGGCACATTATGAGGATACAAAAGGCAACACTTTTTTTAGCCAATTGATAAGTCTCAAACAAAAGGGTTCAATAATGGAGCACATTGAGGAGTTCCAAAAATTGGACATAAGGGTAAAAGATATTCGAGAGGAGAATAGGATTGATGTGTTCATAGGGTCTTTAAAGGATAATATCCAACATGATGTTCGCCTTTGGGAACCTGATTCATTAGAGAAGGCATTCAGGTTAGCAAGAAAAATGGAAAGCAAAATTATGGAAACCAGGAAGCATACCACTCACATCTAAAAAGACGGAAGTGGTGTTGCCGCTAGTCTTCCACAACCTATAAGGTTGACACCACAATAATTGGAAGAAAAAAGAGCAAAAGGGCTTTTTTATAGTTATGATAGCAAATACACTAAAGGTCATAAGTGTGATGAGAACAAATTATTCTACATAGATTGTGAAGAGGAAGAAGAAAAGGAGTAAGAAATGTCAAAAGAAGAGGATATACTCCAGGAACAAAGCCTAGATGAATAAAAAATGAATCCAACCATATCTTGTAATGCATTGGCGAGAATTACCACTCCTCAAACCATCAAGATAGAGGGACAAATCAAGAAGAAAAAGGTAATAGTGTTGATTGATTCAGGAAGTACCCACAATTTTATTCATTGTAAGGTAGCAAAAGAATTGAATTGCTTCCTATATCCAGCGCCAGAGTGTCAAGTGATGGTTGCAAATGGAGGAACGATAAATTGCTCTTGAAAGTGCCATAATATCAAGCTATCCATGGGAGAATATGTATTGACTAGCCCAATGCTTTCCATTCCAATGGGAGGTGCTGATGTTGTATTAGGAGTTCAATGGCTACAATCCCTGGGTACAATAGCTTTTAATTTTCAAGAACTTTTCATCAAATTTTCTACGGAAGGAAAGGAAGTTGAATTAAGGGGTATTGCAGGGAAACCAGGAAAGATAATC
>APFE030989693.1:74565-85968 GCA_000404065.3 Pinus taeda
TGATCATGGTAAGCAGGCTTGTAATAAGACCTCTTATCTTTTATATCAAATATATTTTAGAATTACACTCTGAGTAATCATAAACTTTGATGAATGGGATGAACAATTTTCTCCTTAAGAGAACATGGATGACAGGTTAAGAGTTGAAGATGCTAAGATTGAATCAATTTCTGTTTTGTATTGATAACCATTTTTAGGCTGCTTTAAAAGCATTAAAATGATTTACAGTACTTCTAAATCTTGAGAAGATTTTACAAAAATAAAATGGGGTTTCAAAATCTAAACATACCTAATTTCCTAGAAATTCTCCTTTTATTTAAGGCTTCCATTTTTAAAAGTAAATATCAGAACTATTTATTTTGAGAAACTTTTACAGTGTAGCAAAGGCCAATGGAAGGCATCTTACAACTTTATTTTCCCAAGATCCTACAAATTTTGCTGAAAATTGAATATTTACAAAGGGAGAAGGGGTTACCTCCTCAATTGAAGAATTTTTTCAAGATAAGGCCATTAACAGGAAGAGAATCTCTCTTACCTGATAAATCTTGCAAAATGAAAGTAGAAGGGCCTATCTTCTCGTTGATTTGAAATGGCCCAAGCCACATTTTCTGGAACTTAGTGTGTTTTCCTTTATCCTCATGGGCTTTGTCCCATTTCAAAACTAGATCACCAACTTGTAATTGCTTTGAACTGGATGAAGTTGTATCAAAAGTTGACTTGATAATTTGCTGATGTTTTGCATGTATAATTCTGGCCTTTTCTCTTTCTTCTTCTAGTTTCAAAATTTGATTATGTCTTAGTTGAATAGAAGATGAGGGAATTTCTTCAATAAACTGCACTAAAGCTAGTGATGGGAGTATTAGATTTGCTGGTATAATAGCTTCCTTCCCATATACTAGATTAAATGGAGAAGTGCCTATGGATGCCTTCTGGGTTATTCTGTTAGCCCATAATGCAAATATCAAAGATTTATGCCAGTTTTTATGATTCTGTTCAATAGTTCTCTTAATGATTTTGATAAGATTTTTATTGGTGGATTCTGCTAAACCATTACCTTGGGGGTAGTAATTTGCAGAATACTTCAATTTAAATCCTCTTTTGATAGCAAACTCAAATATAGAATTTCCAGAGAAATAAGATGAATTATAAAAAACAAGAGCGTTTGGGACACCAAACCTGGTAATAATGAATTGATCTATGAATTCCATGATTGCCTCAGAGTTTACTGTTTTCAAAGGAATCACTTCAACCCACTTAGTGAAGTAATCAGTGGCTGTAAGGATATATCTATGCTGTTTGGATGAATGTGGAATGATTTCCCCAATGATATCCAATCCCCATTGTTCAAAAGGCTATTCAATGTTAACTGGTTGCAAAGGGAAAGCTGGCTTCTTTTGTCTTCCACTGGAGGTTTGACAACTTTGGCATTTCCTTACGTATTCGTGAGTATCTGTGAATAGGGTTGGCCAATAATATCCAACATGAATGATTTTGTGAGCTGTTATATCAGCTCCAAAATGTCCTCTTGTTTGTCCATCGTGTAGCTCCTGCAAAACCTTTTGCGCTTCAGGTTTTTCTAAGCATCTTTATGAAGTTTTTTGCTTTCAATCTAATGGCTCGTTTGTTTTTGTAGGAAAGATTATAAGGTGCATATCCATTTTTCAAATAGAAAATCAAATCTGCATATTGTGATTTAGGATCTGTGATACTTATCTGATTGATTTCTTCAGTGTCTTCTGTACCTTCAGATTCCTGAATATTGGATGCTCCTGTTAATTACCTGCAAAAATCTTGGCCTTTGACAATCTTTGCTGGCTTGATTTCTAAGTCATATTCTTGTAATGCTGTGACCCAATTTGCTCTCTTTTCTCCTAATTCCCTTTGAACTAATAATTGTCTTACTGCTGAAAAAGGAACTATAACTTTTGTATGAGCTTTCAAGAGAAAGGGTCTGTAGTGTTTTATGGCTTAAATTCTTCCTTCCACACCACATTAGCCATCTCTGTTTGTGCTGGTAAAAGGGAAGATTGATCAAGTCTCCTTCTTTTCCTTTGTCTTTTCACTACAGCCCTGTGTCTGAGACTGTCAAAGATGTCTAATGGTGGTATGTCTTCTATCTGCAAAACAATCTAATCGGATGGATCCTTAGGAATTATTTCTACATCTGTGCTGATGGGTAGGCCGCTGGTTTCTCCAGTTAAAACTGTAGTTGCCACTGTATCTTGACCGAATGTTGCTTTAGGTGTGCTGAAATCTTGTGAACTTTCCAGATTGCTTATAATAGAATCGAATTGTTGCCATTCTTGGAGGAGCTTGGGATCAATCTGGGTATCTGGATTGATGTGTTCATTGCTCTTGTCCTGTTGTTTTCCCTGTTGTTTCTCCTGTTCTTTCTTCTGCTATTTCTCCTACTCTGATTCTTTTCCTTTTTCGGGAATCTTATCTGTAGCAGGAGGTTTGCCGATACTTTGTTGTTCAGGCTCGCTTGACTGAGTTGTTGGAGTAGTAGCTAATAAATCCAGAGGTAGAGTTTGCAACCTTTGTTCTCTGAGCCTATTAAATTCTACCAGCTTTTCATCATTATATTTCATTTTGGCCAAAGTTCGAACCTAGGATAGTGATTCTGCTGAAGAAAACAGGTCATCAAATTCGTCTTTTTCATGTTCAAACCTTGTTAGCTTGGCTTGTTCAAGGACAGTATAAGCAACTTTTCTTAGATCGAATTGCCTGTTAGGAATAGTTGTGAGATTGAGCATGTTTATCTTTTCTGCTTCCTTTTTAGCATGCTTGTAATCATGTAGAGTATAAACACTGCATCTCAAAGGGAATGTAGGCCAAGCCTGTTTTTTAGAATTCCTAAGAGTTTTGGTTATTCCTACTATTGTTATTTGGTATGCCAGTTCTCAAGCTAACAGCTTATCAGGTACATACAGAGGAAGGATATGAGGTCTTGTGAGGCTACCAAAAACCCTTATATATGTAAACTTGTCTTCCTCGAACCAATTCCCTACAGCAGTCAAGTCAATCTCTGCTTCTATTGAAATCTTTGGGGCAGGCTTATCAAAAATGGCATAATAGATAGGAAACATGAAACCGTTACCAATTTGGTACAAGAAGTCTTTATAGTGCGCCTTCCATAACTTTTGATGATAAATGTGGATTGGCTGAGGGTCTTGTGAAGTCCATCTCCACCCGAGTACAGGAAATTCAGAATTAAAGCAAAGAGTATCCATAACAAAAGCACTGTAATAAAAGGGGGGAATAGTTTTGGTGGTTACGCGTGTGTTTGATCTAAATTCAAGAATTGCAATAGCTAACTTATCGTACAATATGTTTGCCCAATCCATTATTTCACTATTAATCGCCGTTTCCATCAAAGGAACCATTTCAATAGTAAACTTCACAGAATCATGCAATCCCCATATTCTACACATCATTGCCTCGGCATAACAGTAAGGAGAACACAATGAATCTACAGAGTACTTACCTGATGATTCATGTTTGTGTTTTTCTGGATTCTGTCTCCACTGCTTAATTGGGGCCGATTCAGTCTCATTCTCTTCTGCGAACTTTTGAAGAAAAGCTTTGTTGTATTTCTTTTTAGGTTCGGGCAGGTGATACGTCTTCCTTAAGTCATCAGGCTAAAATGAGCCAAAAATTATTCCGTCAATTGTACAAAATGTTCTATTTAGAACCAGAATTGTTTCTACCGCCCATCTCACCACATCAGTGTATGGAAGGATTTTCTCACGTGCTGCTATCCTGTGCAAATATGAATCAGCCAAATCCTTAAGGGAAGCTTCCGATTTACTGGTTGAGTCTGTAGTGGCTCCTCCTAATGCTTCCTCAGGCTCCTCTGCTTCAATTAAATTGTATATGCTTTGCCAACTTGTATTTCCGAGGCCGAGACAAGTAGTGTCTAAAATTAGACCCTTTTTACTTGGCCATGGATCATTAATCGACTGCACTGTTGCCGTAGGAGCCACTGCTGCTGCGGATTTCTTAGACTTCTTTCCCATTTGTTTGAAATTCGTTACTTCAGCTGAGTTCTGCATAGGGAATGAAACCAACGTGATACAGAGAATAGCTAGTATAAACCAATATGGAATGATTATGTCAATTGGCGCATAAGAAAGGATTATAGTGAAATTGCCACAGAGAAAATCTAAAGGAAAATCTCGCCATAACTGCTTCATTAATTGGTGGCTTAACTTGTCAATCATGGTAAAGGAGTTCATGAATACCCATTATATCGTTTGTATGGTGAATGATCCATTCAAGCGTGGTTTCGATTCTTTAATGAATAATCAAGGATAAATTGCAATCGGTGATAGGTAACGTGACCGAAAAGGGTTTAATAATAATCCAAAATATCACCAAATCATCGAAAGGTGATATACTGTATGCAAGCCGCCTAAATATTTTTCGAAACGCGCGCCATGACTTAATGCATCGCAATCGGGGATGGGTTCGGGCCATATTACTTGTGCCATTGCAAAATCGCCGATTGCTGATGGCGATACACCTTATCGCATCGGGAGATTTGACAGTGTCTCAAACATGTGCTGGGTTACATCCTCTGATTGCCGATAGCGATATCACATCGGAGAGGGAGGGTCTTTCATTACACTTGCTATTCGGCTTTCCCGATATCCGATAGTTGTTTGCTTTTCGGATCAGAATAAGTCAATGGGTGCATGCAAATGTTTTCTTTATTGTTGCGATATGCGATCTTGCGATCGCTTTATTGCAATAATAAAGAACTTTATTTTTATTTACAAGACCAATCTACATTATAGTTC
This sequence comes from Pinus taeda, assembly GCA_000404065.3. Classification (NCBI taxonomy): domain Eukaryota; kingdom Viridiplantae; phylum Streptophyta; class Pinopsida; order Pinales; family Pinaceae; genus Pinus; species Pinus taeda. Next base: position 79,368 of record APFE030989693.1, read on the forward strand.
AAAAGGTTCCCTTTTAAAATAAAACATTTTCATTGGACCTTTTGATGAAGAATTTTCTAATGATAAGTTAATACCAATCTATTCACACATCTATGTTTAAAAGGGACCCATTTCATATTATGATTTTAAAGATTTTTTTTTTGAAATGGGGAGTTGTTGTACAGCGCAACAGGTCTAAAATGGGCCTCCTAAGGAAATTATAAATAATAGTGGAAATAATCAAATAAGATTAGGTTACATCATCGAATATTAGAGGGAAAAAAGAAAAACTACTTTTTCAACTCGTATTTTCAACTTATATCCCTATGGGTTTACTCAAATTTCAAGTGGGAACACTCGTTGGATGCAAAATTTGATTCATCATCCAAGGAGTACCCATGTTGCATACTTTTGATGGACCTTGCTACATGAAAAATGAGAAATACATAAAATAACAATAAAAAAGTGATTGCAATCACGTTTTTTCTTGTATTTCTCATTTTTCTTATAGTATGGTCCATCAAAAGTATGCAACATGGGTACTCTTTGGATGAGGAATTAAATTTTTCATCCAACGAGTACTCCTGCTTGAAATTTGAGTAAAACATTAAGGAGATAAGTTGAAAATACAAGTTGATAAAGTATCTTTATTATTTTGTTATTTTTTAATCTTTTTACTTTTTTACTCCATAAATGGTGAATCATCCCCCATGGTTGACATCATCATCTCAAATCCTATTGGTTCTTATAAATTTTATTTTGATTGTACATTTTTCCTTAGGAGACCCATTTTAGACCTCAAAATTTCTCTAATGGGGCAAAAATCTAGCCATACTAAGGGCTGGTGTGGCCCAGGTCGTGTGTGATCCCTAGGTGATTTTGAAAGCTTAGATGCCCCTGGGTCGCGACTACTAATCCACAGGTTAGGCATGACTATTCCATATTAGGACTCACATAACCTCTCTCTCTCTCTCTCTCTCTCTCTCTCTCTCTCTCTCTCTCTATCTCTTCTCTATATATATATATATATATATATATATATATATATATATTATTTTATGTTTTCAGCTTTTAAACCCTTAAATATCATCAACATTCATATTTTTTAATATTATAATAGCTACTTAGTGGAATCTCCTTCATACAAATATCTGGGAATCGACATCCATCAACAACTTAATTGGAATTATAACACTTGGAAAAGGATAAGTGCAAGATGGAAAGCATACTATGGGATTGAAAACAATTGTGAGTCAATGAATCTTTGAATTTGGGATCAATAAATAAAAACTCCTCTTTGTGACTTTTTTCACACCTATTATTTTATATGGATGTGAGGTTTGAGGTTGTAGTATATCCAAATAATCATGGAGGAAGATTGAGAAAATCCAAAATCATTTTATAACCTACAACCTTAAGATTAAAGAAAATACTCCCTACCCTATCCTCTTGATTGAAGCTAGCCTTTCCCCTATTGAAAGCATGGGGATGACTAGGTATATCATGTATAAGAAGAAGTTATGAAACATCGAAGCTAAGAAGTTTCCTAAAATTGCTTCTAACTGAAGCCAAAACCCCCATATTTTTCTCAAGTAAGGATGGCTTAAGGATGCCCAATCTTGGATAGACAAGGGGATAAAGGAGGATATCATCTTGTAGTATAAGGATAATATTAAAATATTATTACTTCCAAATTTAAAGAGAATTGTGGGGATATAAACAGTTAAAAGGAAAAATGAAGCTGAGATATTATAAGGAGGTGATCAACCCCAATCTTGAGAACTAGAATTATTATTTATCTTGATTAATATAAAGAAGAAATTGAGCATTGCTAGGATAAGAACTAATTCTCATGAGATTCATAGTGAAACTGGGTGTTAGTCCATTCCCAAAATGCCATGGGAAGAAATATTATGTCACATGTGCGATATGAAGAGGATTGAAGATGAAAAGCACTTTATATTAGATTGCCTAGATTATTGTCAACTTAATTCTATTTTGAAAATACTTGTCACACTAACAACCTTCTTGACCTATTAAGGAAACAATACTATGGTAATCTAGGAATGCTTCTCTCACTTCTCTTCCAGCATAAAAGTAATATGTTAAGGAATTTTGATTAATTTCTTACCTTCTAAAGGTTCAGTAGATATGAGGGTTTCTTGTAGATTTTGGCCGAAGGGTGGAAACCTGGTCACTGTAGGCTCCTTGTCCATTTTGTAATACAGTTGTGAGGATGGTTTTGCTAGAGACGATGGATTATTCCACAAGCCTAGGTCACATCCAAATATTTTCATATAATGAAGACTTTTGAGGTTCCATGGGTTTCTCCTCTGGGGTTGGTAGTTACTCGACCAGAATTGTGGTAACCTCTAATGGGTTTTCATTAGAATGGTATCCATCAGTGGGGTTGGTGAATGGTTCTTATGGAACATTTTTTTTAAGTCCCTCCCCCCCCACACAGTAAGTCTAGTAAACCACGTTTTGACCTCTCCATTGGAAAATGGGGGTGGTTATGTTGTCGCGGCAACATCGGGCCCATTTTTTCTTGAACCTTCTCTCTCTACCTATTTTTAGTTCTATGCTATTGTGTTTTTGTTGGGGGGTTTTCAAGAGGTAGTGTTAGTAAACTATTTTTTTTTTTTTTGGAGGTGAGCGATATGTTCCTTCCTTAGCTCTAAGAGGGGTTCTGCATGGTGTGGAGCCAGAGAAGATCTTGTGAGAGGAATTGGTTGGGGAAGAGTTGCATATGGCCTCAAGTGGTCTTCAAAACTCCTTCATGGCAATTGGGGAGGGGTTTGCTGAGTATGTTGGGCCAACTGTTAAAGAAGCACTAAATAAGGAAGATGGTAGGGAGGCAAATTCTCATTCTCTTGTAATGGTTTTGTTAGCCTCCAAGCAAAAGAATAAGAAAATAAGGTTTTATAGAGTGAGGTTGGTTCCACTACATATAAGATGAGTGTGGGTGACGATGTTGAGATGGAAGAGGTGGAAGCTATGGAAACCAAGTCTTTGGTTGGTAGATGTAGGGGTAGAAAATTTAGCCTCGATAACATTCATTAGTGGATTGGGGAGGAAATCCTTCCAAAGTTTTAGTTTGTCCCAGAGTTATTCAAGTTGGATAAGGGTTGGATTATGTTAAATCACACAAGGAGGTTTCTCTTATTGAAAACTATGTCTTCTCCACCAACTCTACATTATTCTTATTCAAATTCTAGATCCCTTTATTTGACACTAGTCATGAGCGTATGGACGTCATTCCTATATCGGTTTGAATTCCTGGTCTTCCAACCCACATGTGGAATGAAAAGAGTTTTAAAGACTTGGGAAACAACATTGCGGTTTTCTCCAAGAATATTACTCTTTCAAGGTGACTAGCAACAAGTCAATGGCAAGAATTTTGGTGTCTCTAGACTTGTACAAGAAGCTATATCAAACTACTAACATCGAAAACGGGTCGAGCACTACAAGTTCTAGACTCCGAGGGAATTATTTTTCCAATGTAGGTGGTTTCGAAAATGCGGCCATATTGTAATCCACTACTCTCTCCCCTTTAAGAAAGATGTGATGTGGGGAGGCACTCAAAAAAAGCTAAAAACTAACCCCCTCTTGGATTTGGGCCTAAGTGCAAAGAAAGGTGTTGGTGGTCTAGTGGATGGAAAGAACATGGAGATTTATTTAGATGACACGTGATAGGAATAGCATGGGTCTCAACTTTAAGATGATGCTATTGATTTCAGGCGCTCTCCTCAGGCTTTTGGCATTAATATTATCTTGACCTCACTTGCTACAGGTTCTCTTAATTCACTCCCTTTTGGTACTTCTATTACAAATTCTTTCTCTGCTCCGGGAAATGACTGGGACCATGTTTTTGGGAGATTAAATGTTGTTTTTTAAAACCCTATCTAGTGGTCCCTCCCCTTAGGTCATTTTCCCAGTCCCATCCTCATCGATGTTGTTCCCATCTTCAACCTTTATGAATCTTCAGTGGACCATGAGAGTGAAAAAATCCTTTACAATATAAGGTCTAGGAAGATATTTCCTCCTAATGAGGGTCTCATTAGTGGCATTGGGAAAAAAATTATTTCTTCTCTTGGATCTAAATCACGTAGAAGGAAATCCACCATTTAAAAATCTAAAAAAAAGGTTATAAATGAAATGGTCACTAGTAGAAAAGTATCCATCAGTAGTGAACTTAGAGCTGTGAATGCCCAAGGGGTGGTGTCATAATGAAAATTTTATCTTATCAATGTAGGGGTTTGGAAATCCCTTCAAAAAAATTTCTTTAAAAAGATTGGTTAAGATGGAGAATCAAAATATAATTTTCCTTCAAGAAACCATGGGTGTTGGTGATGTTATTTATTTTATGTTGGAATCCATGTTTAGAGGGTGGAGGTTCATTTCTTTGGATGCCCGAGGTTACTCTAGTGGAATTGTTGTTGGGCGGTTGATGTGTAAAATGTAGCTTAAAAATTGTTGGAGAATCAGTTATGGGTTGGGGATTGATGTTTTTTCCTCGGAGTTGGGGGGCTCTTTTAAACCTTTATAGTTCATGTGATGGTAGATTAGAATTCTAGAATAATTTCTTTGGTTCAAAGATGTTGGAAGTTGAAAACTTGATCCTGGGGGGTATCTAAATATTTTCTTGGGCACTACTGAGTCATGGGGGCCTAAAGATATATTAGATAATCTATCATATTTTTTGTTAGCAAGCTAGAGTCTTCAAATCTACTCGATCTTGAGCCTGTAAAATTTAAGCCTACGTGGTGGAATCACCACATATGGGAGGAGAAAATTGCAAAAGGCTTGATAGATTTTGATTATGGCCAGGTTGGTGAAGCAATTTAATTCTATTCATCGTTGGGTTGGTTATGGGGATGAATATGATCATTCCCCCATTTTGATGGAGCTAAAAGGTCATGGTTTCAATCCTCGAAGGCCTTTTAAATTTAACTCATCATAGATAAAAGAGGAAGAATTTATTTATCTGATCAAAGAAGGTTGGATTCCTTTCGACTCACATAGAGGGGATTCGGCATCGCATCATTTTGAGGAAAATCTAAAGAGGATTACAAGTAAATTTGTTTAGTGGGTGAAGTGAAAATGTATAAAATAGGAGGAGGTGCTTGTGGATATTAAAAGGGTGATTCATGTTGTAGCAGACTTCGATGATGGGGGGTTTTTTAGATGTGACATCTATTGAGAACTTAGTCTATATGGAATACAAAAGAAAGGCCATCTTGGAGGCTCTGGAGGTTATCTGGAGATTATAATGTAGGGCCTTGTGGCTTGAAGGGGGGGATGAGAACGAGGAAAAAAATGCATACTTATGCTAAGGCTAGGAAGGTAATTAATACAATTTGGAATGTACAAGATGATGATGGTAGGGTGGTGTCAAATCTCAAGGGAATAGCCTCCATGGTGTTGGCCGAATAAATTGATCTTGCGGACAAGGCTGATCTCCCTAGTATCAACAGATATCTAGCAACAAGCAGGACAAGCAAATCTACCTTTCTCTAAACATATTGCGATTCATTAATTAAAACTAAAGAGATGTTTAGACCCTACCTTAAGTCCAACACTAGTTTGTGGCAGTCATGCTCCAACCATCCGAAAGAGTTTCCTTTTAAGAACCTGCAATCACAAACAAGCACACATCAAATAAAACCTGCATAGCTAATATAATAAATCATGTTCATCATGGTGATCAAGGAATCCATGAAATAAATCATAAAGCACAGCTTATTGAGAAAAATAAAATTGATTGTATTAACTTTGAAATAGAAGAACTTTACAATCTTTGGTGCCTTGATGTTGTACAAGCTCTTCCCAATGTCCAAACATGAATCTCCTCTACTTTGACAAGCCTCACTCTCTTCCAAATGAGATAAAAAAGGTATGTAACCTCTCCTCTCAAAAGCTCAATTAGGAAGAGTAAGTTCCAACAGCATTTCACCTCAAAAATATTTAGCTTTCAACCTCCTCAGTAACCAGCCCAATGCATCATTTTATAGTGCAAAGGAAGGAGGTTACAGGTCCACCATTGAAGGGATAGAGTCCTCCTTCAAAGGGATAAGCTCCTCACATCAAGGGGTTAGCTCCTTAAGTTATGGGATGCATGCACCTTTAAGGAGCAAACTTGCCACCTCAAGATTCCCTCTAGAAGCTTCCAGAAATGACTCAAAGTGAGTTTTTAAGAATGTACTTGCGCCTTTTTAATTTTTACAGGGGTCCGCACCCATAACACAGAGACAGAGCGGTCAGGTGCGTAGGGGACATGACCATTAGGTGCGGGACCGTAGGTAATGCTAAGTGAAAGTGGGGAACTAGAGTTTTAGAGATTTTTAAGGTCTTTCTCTTATTTTCAAGGCTTGATATGAAGAACTGAGGTTTAAGACTTGCAAAGGAGGAAGGTATGGGTGGCGATAGACTCACACAGATTGCAGAATGTCAAGGTGACAATTTTTGTGCAACAGATTTCCCCCTAAAGTGCGAAGTCTGTAATAGATGAGGATAGCTTTTGTCATCTAAGAAGAGTGAAGTACTTTATCACTTCAAGGATCTTCCTGTGGAAACCCCGGTCAGAACCTGTAAAAACATTCAATGCAAAATAGATATAGAT
>APFE030989693.1:85988-102827 GCA_000404065.3 Pinus taeda
TATATGAACATATCATCGTTGAGGTAGGCATTCCCATACTCAGATCAACGCTGACTAAAAAAATATCTAAACTGCTCTGATACAGGAATGATTTTGTAATACATCACAAGTATAGACATATGTAGACACAGTATGGACACATCCATCTGTTTATGAATAGTCTACTGTATAATGAATAACAAAATTCCTCGCAGCCTGGATGGTGGAAACTAGATCCAGGGTCTTGATTTATGCTTCCCGAACTAGTACGATTCTATCCATGTGAATGAATGTGTCGAAGTCGAACATGGTAGAAACCACTTGATTACTAGTCAAAGATGTGAACTGTTAACAAGTGTGAGAGAAACCACCAGTAATGTTAATGGCCCTCAAAGTACTCAGTACAATCCATGAAATGTGAATAAATGAGTCGATGTCGAACACGTCACAGAATCCTTTGATCGAAGGTCAATGATGCAACCTATCGTCAAAGGTGAGAAACCTACCATTAGGGCATGCAGATTCCAAGGTACTGATGATTTCTAGATCATCTTTCTAGATAATGAGTTGGAGTCGATAGAAATCGATCCGTCGTAGGCAAGCCCACAACACGAAATCATAGATCACGTTTTGAAGAAATATATTTGGCAAGGAATAACTCAGGGATGGTCAAGATGGATGACAGATATTTTTCAAATGAATGGTTTATTTGAACTGACCTCTTGAACACATAACGACACTGCGGATGGTTTGGTGACAATTGACCCAAAGATAATACCCAAAACCGACTGAAGAATTTCAATATGGTTTGATTAACTGTTAGGCAAAGGATTTCCCAGCCCAAGTGAACAAAATGTCGTGTTTAAGAGTGGTTAACTGCTTTTCTAGACACAAAGTATAACAAACAGGTTCATTTTTCTCTCTTTTCCCCCACCATTTCTAGCAAGTACCTCTTTATTTTTGACAAGCTTCAGGAGGATAACATTTGCTTGATTATAAGCTCATCCTTCGGATGAGTCCAACTTCGTTTAAAATTCGAACCCTAAGAAGGAGTTGTTCGTTCCAGTTTAAATTTGAACAGGTCCTTTACTGTTAAATTTTAACGAGTCCAATATAGGAGAAACTCGGTGTTTTTCAATTTTAGGGAGTTAGAAGAAAAAATTAAGAAAACTCCATGGTTGTCCTTTTTCGTAAATTTGTGTCCCCCAAGCTGGAAAAAGTATAAAATGATACTTGAGAGAATCGCTTTACCATTATGATCAACGAGTACTTTTCATAATTAGTGAGTCTGATCTAAACAAGTAAAAAAGCAATCGAAAACATGCCGTTTTATAACCAATATCGAACTTAAAACGACAAAAGTCTGGCAATCTTTTCATGTTTATATGGTCAAAAAAGAGCTATAAGTGGACCGTCCTTTTAATTCCGTTTTAACGAGTTTAAAAAGAAAAAACTCAGCAATCTTTTCATATTTTACGAGTCAGAAAAGAGCTTAAAGATGACTCCTATGTTTCGCTTTTTTGTAAATTTTGGAAGAGTCCGAAAAAGTGAAAAAGTATGCTCTTTGTTGAAAATGATCAATTCTTCCTGAAAATCCAATATTCTACACAAAAACTCAAAAAATTACTCATACCTATTTAAAATAAATAAAATTGCATCAAAAGTTACCTTTTTAAAGTAAAAAATAAACAAATTAAAAATTCATTTATTCAAAAAAGTTTATAAAAAGGGCTTTTGTAAATTCATTTTTACCGTTTGACTTCAGAGTGAAAAGTAAGAGTTTTTGGTAAGAAACTTCCTGTGAATATTGCGGAAAATATGACCGTTGGAATCGAAAACAGTCAGCTCCAGGTAATCCACATCATCCCTATCTTGCATTTCAACCATTTAATTTCATTTTAGGGCTTTAAAAATTGATTTTTAAAGGAAAATTTTGTTTAAAAACCGCTCGCAGGGGTCTGCAGGTGCAACATGTGGCTCCTGCGGACCCCGAATTTTTCGTACAAAGGAAAAAGTCGGGGTCCCGCACTTGATATTAAGGACGAGTGCGGACCTACGCACTGTCCCTAACTAGCGGGTGTGGACCCCGCGAAACAAGTTTTAGAATGTCAATTTTTTCATTTCCGCCCGAAAATTTTGAACTAAATTATTTTAATTCGCATTTTTTGCAATGTAGGATATACAAAATGCTCATTTGGCGGGAACCGGAGCATGAAGATGTGGATCTAGCCGCATTAATTCATCCACCTACAATACGAGCATTAAAAGCATGCAGACTATTTAAATTCTGGACCATACCCGGCATGAGGGCTCAGGTAGACTTTCTGTAATGGCTAGTAGACAGGTGGAGCACACATGACCAGTGTTTCATAATTGGTGGCCACCGGCTCGAAATTGAGCTAGAGGACATTTATTTCCTGACTGCTTTGCACAAGAGAGGCAAATGATTATCTCTATTCGGGACTAGGCCAGGTGGCCAGTCTGTCGCTAATCTCTGACTAGAGTTTTGTAATGACCAAACTGAGGACAAATGGATAGATATCAAGACTATCACCCGTCCTGAACTTAAAGTGATTGCATTTGCTGTCACCAGACTATGTAGGAGTGCAGCATTGCATGTAGCTACCGAATCCCAAATGCGAATGGCAGTAGACTATTACCGAGGCACCATCTTCAACTGGTGCGAGGCCGTGTTGGCGAATGTAAAAGGCCAACTAACTAGAGAAAAGAACGGACAACTAAAAAACTTTGGATATGGTTTCTTGGTTGTGAGCTTTAGCCTAGAGAGGGTCCTTATGTTGGTCCCACAATAGCTTTTCGTTGAGGCTGGATTTCCCCGAGAGCCTAGGATTATGAGCTGGGTTGCAGTGATGGCCCGTCATCCTGAGGAGGGTACAGAGGTTGTCCAATTTCCACCTGAGTATTTTCGTTGGTTGGGGAACCAAATTTTCGTGATTCAGGACTTTCCATATGCTGGGATGGATTATCGTGGTGATCCAGACATGGCTCTTCCACCAGGAGAGCAATGGGATGATTCAGGTAAAATCATTTTTAACATTTTCTAAATTTTTAACTAATTTTTTTTGTTTTTAAATCGTCCAAAACTGACAGTAAAAAGTTTTAAATGCAGATGTGGGTCCACGACGACCAGCCGCTCTCCAGCCCCATGAGAGGAGACACCCAACTGCAACAGTACCGGCCCCACAAGACTAATCCACAGAGACCCTGACCGAACTAGAGCATCATCTAGAGCGTTTGACATCAGATATTTCAGAGACTAGTATAGATGATATTCCACTTAGGTTACAACGTTATGTGATTAGGGTCCCAGGACCTTTTAGGAGGTTCCTTTGTAGGGTGGCCTGAGCAGTGGTTTCTTATCATGATCATCATGAGGATAGGATGATCGCCTTTGTAGACTCATACGACATTTTATATCTTTTTGTATTATCATTTTTACCAATCATAAGGTGTTTTTCAACCTATGATCGAAGACGATGTATATTTGACACACTTCTATGCTATGATATATCACTATTACTGGCTATCTTGTATAACATGTTTATGGAATGTTTTTAAATTTACTGTCTTGATTATTGAAAATGTCTATTTAACATTCGAGAAGCAACTGCATCTGTTAATGTATTTAAATATCTTGGAATATGTTGATATTTAATGTAGTCAAATTCACGTTCCAAGAGACAAATTCTCAAAAATAATCTTAATAACACTGGATTTGTCTCAAAATGCAGATCTCATTACCCTGATGATGGACTCACCTAGCTAGTCCAAAACTTCGGTTTCAAAATTGCTCACAGGTCTTTCCATTAATTAAATACTCTACCAGCTTGTATGGAATCTCTCTTCGGCATAAACCTTGTTAAGCTGTAATACAACGATTTCAAAATCTAACCTGACAATCAAACTCTGAATCCCAAATGAGATGGATTTAGATAATAACTCAATCACTGCACTATACTCTGCAATGTTATTTGTTGTTTGACCCAGGCTTACGCCATGCATAGATACTAACTCGTCAGAGGGTGAATAGATAACCCAAGCCGCGGAAGGAATGTTCCGTGTACTATGACAAGCACCATCAGCAAAACCAATGTATGTTTGAAGAGACGTCGCCATCTGCAATATCAAGAGTAAAATCAAGATAAGCAGGAATAATGATAGAAACACTCTCTAAACTAGGCACACTTTCTAATCTAAAACACACCAACTAGAAAGAAAGTATTCTAATAAAAATCTCCACACCAAACTTTAAGTATAATACCTTTTTAGCTAAAGCCCATTTCTAGGTCTACCTAAAGAGACACCGTCAAAATCTACTAATTCATAGGCCCCTTTTGCAGTTTTCGTTTAACAACAAAAGGACCATGCCACATGGGTACAAATTTTCCAGCCCCTAGCTTATCGTTTGCTTGATCGTATAGTAAAACTAGGTCTCCTTCCGAAAAATCACGAGGTGTAACATTTCGGTCGTGCTGAGATTTTATTCGTTTTGTATGAGTCTCAATTGCTAATGCATTATCACATCGATTCTCATCTAGCTGAGCTAAGTACAACAAACGTTTCTTGTCTTCGGAAGTGGTTGGGAGTAATTCTATGGCTATTTGCAATGACGGAATTTCGCATTCAATGGGTAACACTGCTTCCAACCCGTAAACTAGCTGAAAAGGAGTGAAACCAATTGATGTTTTGACTGAGGTTCAGTATGCCCAAAGTGCAAAATAACATGTTATGCTAATTCGACTGATGAATACCAATGATTCATTGGATCATAGTGACTAGAACTTTATTGATTGCTTCAACCAAACCATTAGCCTGTGGGTAATATGGAGTAGAACTATCGTGACGTAGGCCAAGTTGATCTGTTAGTTTAGTCATCATGATGTTTCGAAAATGACTTCCATGATCAGTAATAATTTTTGAAAATGCAACAAGATGATGGAGCTTAGTGAAAAGAAGTCGCCTTCACTAAGTGGGCCCGCAGGCTACTTTTGGCGCAAAGTCTATTTTTAGACATATGGATCATTGTCTATGAGTTGCAGGATGCTATTTATGGATGATTGGTCATGTTGGTAAAAATATATGGACCTCTATTTTTAGACATATGGGCGGAGTCTATTTTTAGATTGCCAGTAAAAAAAAAATCGAATAGTCGAATATTATTAGCTCTTAATAATATTTGGACTATAAACATTATCTTATCCTCTTGTAGCACTTCAGTTCGAGCTACGGATGTGGCACATGCAACTGCCAGAAGGAAATACGCTTTTCCTATGGGTTAGTTGAGCTATTGCATGATGGACTTCATTTAGAGCTCAAGTGATTGAGTTTGGTGGAGTTGATTTAGGAGTTGATGGAGTTGTGTTCAGTTTGACTTAGTTGAACTAGTTGTATTTAGTCTAACTGACAAATACATTAGTGATGAGTGGTGTGAATTAATTATTAATTAATTCACTAATTATTAACTCATAAATCAACTAAAGAATACATCAGTTAACTCAGTGCATGGACAGTTTAGTGGAGACAAGTGTTAGAGGTGGGTGAAAGGGTGAGACTACTATCAGTTGTGACTATAGCTGTGCATGAGATTTGCAAAATCATTGATTGAGATTGCCAATGAGGATTGTGTAGTACAAGCCAAGGGAATTCGAACTTGGATCTGGTCTATTCTCAACTTGGATTGCGCAGTAGAGGTAGGAAAACAGTGGAGGAGATTTGAACCCGTGACTTGTTCAGATCTGAGCTAGTTTGTGTGTAGCATGTGGAGATAGTACAGAGTACTTGTGAGGAGTATTGTACTATGTATTGTTACATGTTCTCTATCATTATAATATACAGATAGTTTGGGGTTTTCAGCTGTATGCTTTCCCCATTACATACTGTGTTGATATGTGTGATTGATGTTTCAATGTGCACATGCGATTATTTTTTTAATTTCGCAAATTGATGATCAATGGTAGAGGAGGTTATGTATTATGAATGAATTCCAAAAATAATGTATAATCAGGATAATCTCTGTGAATAAGTGTTATATTATTCAAAATTTCTACATGGTATCGGAGCAAAGTTGATCTTCAGATCTATTATTCAGAAAGTGATTACATTTTATTTCTTCAGGCAGAGTCTGTAATCGGGCTAGGTAGCGTCTGGATTCATCCTTATTTTGGAAGGTGAGATATCCGGTAAATGCCCATACAGTCAATCTCTGTACGAGAAATACTTTGTTCTCACGAATTTTAGATCAAAAGCGGTTGAGTTTTGAGCTGGTGGAATTCGAATTTGCAGCAGTGTTTTCTTGGTGTCAAAGTTGAAATGTCTTACAACGGATTGTGATTGGAGTATGCCCTTGAAGGTAGCTCGAATTATATTGCATGGAAAGACAGGATGGAGGCAGTGTTAGATGACAATGGGTTGAAGGAGTTCATAGATGCTAAAGTCCCAAAGCCTAATGATGCTGCTCAAGTTAAGGCTTGGCAAAAGAAGACAACAAAGTGTTGAAGGATTCTGTTGGAGGGCGTGAAGGATCACATTGTATCCAACCTGCATGGAAAGGCTTCTCCATACTTGATGTGGAAAGCGTTGACATATTTATTCCAAAGCAAGAGCGACCAGAGGAAGTTGGCGCTCAAGGATAAACTCAGAAACATTAAGTGTGAGAAAGGAGACAGTATGCCCAAGTATCTCACGAAGTTCACCCAATGCCGGGATGAGCTTGGAAGTGTGGGGGTGACTGTCGATGATGAGGACTTGGTGAGATTGGCTCTCCTGATCTTCCGAAGAGTTTGCATTCCTATCAGGACTCTGTCAATGGTCGGGAGAAATTGCCAGGATGGGAGAGACTTTGGTCAGATCTTGTGCAAGAGGAGATCAGGCGGAATACCAGGGAGGAAATCCAAGGAGGGATCTGGGGAAGGATCTAAAGGTGGGGCACTTGCTTCATAGTTTGAGTTGGATTTCACACTCTTCGCATGCATGGTTTCCTCCATGGTGGGAAGTGGTTGGTTTCTTGATAGTGGAGCTTCTTTCCACATGACCGGTGACAAGAGTTTGTTCAGTACTTTGGAGGAGAAAGATCTCCAAATACTCATAGTGTTGGGTAATGATGAGAAGTATAGTGTCTCAGGTGTAGGCAAGGTTATTTTTCAGAGGGAGCATGGATCTTTCTTTACCTTGACCGATGTCAAGTATGTACCAGGACTGAAGAGAAACTTGGTGTCGATCGCGATGCTGGAAGACAGAGGCTATGATGTAGTCCTTTCAATAAGGGAAAGGTTTTCCTTAGACACATCATCACTAGACAGGTGAAGCAGATTGGTTCACGGGTCAAGAACCTGTGTGCTCTTGAGGTTCAAGATGCATGCAAAGCCTTGAGCAGAAAGGAAACTGATGGAGACTTGGTGGTTGAGAGGGAGGGTATATTACCTCTCAACATGCACAGCCAGAAGAAGTCTCAAATGATTGTGGAGGAGCCACGATTGGTGCAGCAGCTTCAGGAGGTTGTGTAGTAGCCACAACTGGGGATGCTGAGAGGAGATCGACTAGAGACATATACTCATGCATAGACCTCCAATAGGGGAAAACTTTGAGCTAGATGGGCAGAGGGATCACATGCAGCCATACCTCCAGGTAGGAGGTGGGGTGATATAGAGTGATCGTCTCAAGGAGGAGGGGCAGGATCCTTGAGGTACCCAACCTCTTGGATGAGACCTTGCTACAGGAGCCCCAATGTGGAGTAGCAGGAACTGATTGATTGGGTAGAGACAGATGCGGATGGAGTGGCAGAGAGAGAGACAGTGCGGGGAATCCCAGGATAGCACATAGCTAGCAGGTTGCAGCAATGCGAGAGGCACAAGTGTTTTGCACAGTGCTAGGTGGCACAGAGAGGTGTGCAATGGTGCACGATGCATGGATATGTTGCAGTAGTGCAGATGTCAGAGAGGGAGCACTTGTCAGCATTAGGTAGAGCTTCAACATCAGAGTATGTTCCTAGCCCAACAGAGGGGTCAGTTGGGAGTGTTTTTGTTCCAAGTGTTGTTGGAGCAAGTGGATCGGGTAAATGTGTTGCATGCAGAACATTCCAGAGTTACAGGATAGGGGTTGCAAATAATCCATATCTTGTTGAGAGGGAGTGTTGAAAATGCAACAAGATGATGGAGCTTAGTGAAAAGAAGTCGCCTTCACTAAGTGTGCCCGTGGGCTATTTTTGGCGCAAAGTCTATTTTTAGACTATGTCTATTTTTAGACATATGGATCATGGTCTATGAGTTGTAGGATGCTATTTATGGATGATTGGTCATGTTGGTAAAAATATATGGACCTCTATTTTTAGACATATGGGCGGAGTATATTTTTAGACTGTCAATCTAAAAATAGAACAGTCGAATATTATTAGCTCTTAAAAATATTTGGACTATAAACATTATCTTATCCTATTGCAGCACTTCAGTTCGAGCTATGGATGTGGCACATGCAACTGCCAGAAGAAAATACGCTTTTCTTATGGGTTAGTTTAGCTATTGCATGGAGGACTTCAGTTAGGACTTCAGTGGTTGAGTTATGTGGAGTTGGATCAGGAGTTGATGGAGTTGTGTTTAGTTTGACTTAGTTGAACTAGTTGTATTTAGTCTAACTAACAAATACACTAGTGATGAGTGATGTGAATTAGTTATTAATTAATTCACTAATTATTAACTCATAAATCAACTAAAGAATACATTAGCTGACTCAGTGCATGGACAGTTCAGTGGAGACAAGTGTTAGAGGTGAGTGAAAGGGCAAGACAACTGTCAGTTGTGACTATAGTTGTGCATGAGATTTTCACAATCAATGGATTGAGTATTGCCAATGAGGATTGTGTGGTATAGGCAAAGGGAATACAAATTTGGAGTTGATTCTTCAATCTATTCTCATGCAGGATTGCGTAGTGGAGGCAGGCAAGCAGCGGAGGAGATTTGAGCCAGTGATTGATTCAGATCTGAGCTAGTTTGTGTGTAACAGGTGGAGATAATACTGAGTAATTGCGAGGAGTATTGTACTATGTATTATTACATGTTCTCAATCAATATAATATACAGATAGTTGGGGGTTTTCAGCTGTATGCTTTCCCCGTGATATATTGTGTTGATATGTGTGATTGATGCTTCAACATGCGCATGTGATTGTTTCTTAATTCCGCAAAATTGTTGATCAACGTAGAGGAGGTTATGTATTATGCATGATTCCACAAATAGTGTATAATCAGGATAATCTCTATGAATAAGTGTCATATATTTCAAAATTTCTACACCCTTTTCAAGTGGGCTTGGGATTCCAGCCACTATGTCCCATTGATGTGGTTGTGCCATTTGCAGCTACTCACACAGATTCGACTCATGTCCAGTCCGAAATAGATAAGGCAAACAAATTCATTGGGAACATCCAACATATTCGCCAGTAGGTCCATGACATTCTGGAAAAATCAAACGCTAAGTACAAGCAGGGACATGATCAACATCGGGTGCCGCACAAGTTTCAGGTGGGTGACAAAGTCTGGTTGCATTTGCAAAAGGAACGCCTTACCGAAGCCTATCGGAAACTCAAACCACTCCGATATGGTCCTTACACCATTACCAATGTTGTGGGAGCCAATGCATTTGAGCTCAGCATTCCCCCATTCCTTGGCTTGCACCTAGTGTTCAATGTAGATAGCCTTCGGCCATACTTTCCACCATTACTAGATACATCCGACATTGAAGAACAACTCACAGCCACAGATTTAAATCCAGATTGCATGGAACAAGCTGCAACCGATCGGATCATGGACACATAGATCAAGCACACTTGTCAGCAGAATCTCCAACTGTATCGAGTTGTCAAAGTAGACCAACTCCTTCACTAGGGCAAGTAGCTCACTAGGGACCAAGTTCAACAGAAGTTTCCTCATATCATGGAGGAACTCAACGCAATGGGGATCATTGCTTCCTAAGGGGGGAGGAATGATCTAGGTGGATATTGGTGGCCACCCGCCAATTCCACTTGGACGCACACCATTGCTTCTTTCAGTTTTTCAGTTTCCTTAATTGTAGCACAATTTACTATTTTTAGAATTTTTTCGGGTCCTAAACTTTCGGAGCCGTTTTGAGGCCCTAAAAAACGTTTTTTTGGAAATCTACTGCCATTGATTTTTCTGTCTAAATTTGTCTTTTTTATCGTAGTCCTCGAAGAGATCTTTCCAACGGGTTATCATGTGCATCAAATAGAGATAATATGACCAAGTCGCGACCCCGGGAAGTTGGTTGTCCAACTCACCCCAACGGGGCCCATAAACTCTTGGTGTTACATCTCCTCGGGTTAGGGTTTTGGTTGTTTAGGATTTGCTCTTATTTTTCAATGATAAAAAGGCCCTTGAGCCTCATTCTAAGTCAGTTCAGAGGCATGTAGCCGCCACATCTCTTCTTAGAGATAAGCTACCATCGCCTTAGCTTGTTTATTTCCATTTCTGTTTGTAAGCATATTTCAGTATTTTACATTAATGAAATGAAGTATTATTTTCACTCCATCTCTGTGTTTATTGTTATCTCTGTAATTTATTGCATTCCTGTTTAAATCCGGATCACTACTTCAACAACCTATCTACATTAAATATGGTGATAGTAGTTCTCCCTCAAATTTTCAACTTCCCCAAGAGGGTGGGATGGTGTGACGGTGGATACTTACCAGGTCAAATAATTATCACATTTTCTCAGGGAGAAAATCCAGTTATTAAGATCATACTATAAGGCATCGCAACCATGTTATCATTTCCAAATAGGATAAGACTATAGAGGTTAGACATGGAAGTATTAAAGCATAAATGGACGAGCCTCTCACTAAAGGTCCACCAACGAATGATTCATTAATGTGTCAAAGAATGAGTGGTTACCCCTTCTAGCCTCCCTCCTTACCATATCACAACATTTGATTCCACGTCTCAAAATGACCTTCTCATTGATCTCCCAAGTACTTCATAGAAGTATCGATATTGTAGTAAATGAGATGGTTTTAGGATTCCTAGCTACTTTGTGGAATCCAGCCACCAAGGAATGTACTAAGTATGATTTCCCCAAGCTCCTATGAGATGAGATTCATACCCAACTGGTAGACAACGGGGAAGACCAATATTTCTAATACTAAGAACACCTAGTCTATCTCTTCATCCATCAGAATTACCCCTACCTTGAAGACCTTAAGCTCAACATGGTAAATAAGAAGAACGTCATATTTCATGTCTTTGAATGACTTCCCCTAGTAAAAAGACCCAATAATAACAAAGATTTATTTGATTATGTGTCATCATTTATGCTAATTGTGTACACTTTGATGCAAGGAGAACCCTTTCCCAGAGCCCTAAAGTTCCTCAGGGACACATAGCAGTTTACTCCTAATACCAGGGTAAGTGATTGGTACCTTTTTAACTACCAAAACTTTCTAACTAACAACAAATTTTCACTAGAATACATAAGGTATAGGTTTTGTAGTGACGATGTACATTTTTCTTCTCAAAAGGTAGTTGGGACATTCCACATTGCTCCTGAAGTGGGTACATTTGTGGTGAGAACAAGAAGTGTCTTGAATACAGTGGAAAATATTCTCAAAATCCTTAATTTCCTATAGGTATGAGCATGGAAATATGATCCATGTAATATTATATATGAGAAAAGGAAGGACAAAAAGAGAGAATAACAAAACAATGATCCCAATCCCATGATATAAGACCATCCTAACAAAAATATATGGGAAGAGGTGAAATCCATCTTACTCCTAGTAGAATCAAGCACCTCCCACCTCTCAGGAAGGAAAATGAGTGCTTCATAACCTATGGACATAAATCAGGGGGATGAACATAACCCCAAGAGGTTCAAGGGGAAACAAGCAAGAGAAGAGGATGAAGATTACGAGGATGATGAAGAAGAGGACACATAGTCCCAAGCTTTGGTGTTTCACAATAGACAATTGGTAGACCCAACTAAGCCAACCTTTTCCATTCAACACATGGATTCTACTATGTCAACACCTGAAGCAACAAAGTCAGGTGAGACCTCAAAACCTATACAAATGTCCATTGTGTAAAATATTGGAAATGGTGAAGTAAGAATCCAAGGAGGGGAAAAGAGACATAAGGGTAGTTGAGAACCAGCCATTCCCTAGGTTGCAAATGGAGAGTGCTTCGACCATGGGAAAGGAATTTCTTGGATGGAAGTTTTGCAATCAAATGCTTAGATAATTAGATCTATGGAAGAATATAAGGTGCAAGAGATGTCCCTTCTAGTTGACAAGGTTCCATCAATAGACTTGATGGAGATGGATATGCAAGTATCCCACATGATGTATAGGAATATACATAGGATAAATGTTACATTCAGGAAATTCCAAGAAATGTACAACATGGAAAGTAGCCAGCTAAAGTACGAGAGGATGGTGTGTAAATTGAGGAAGACCAAAATAAAGAATATGGAAGACAAGATCAAATTCTTGTAATCAATACATAACCTAACCTAAGATTACCATCCTTCTTTAAAAAAAAACACTAGTGAACCCCAAGGCGATACACTTGGCCTAATGTATCCATTGTCAAGCAGTTCTTTCAACTATAACTTCAACTCTACTAACTCTAGTGTGCTCATCCTATATGGTGCCTTCGATTTTGGTGTTGCCCTTCGCACCAACTCAATAGACAATCCAACTTTCGTGTGAGGTGACAACTCTGAAATCTCTGTTGGGAATACATCCTGAAACTATTGCAAGGTTGGGTACCTGTTCAATACCTCTACATCCTCCTTACCTTTATCACTAGAAATATGCACCACAAATAACACACCCTTTTCTGCGACTGTGCTTTTCTTGCATAGATATTACCATTCTAACCGATGTTACCCTCTTCTTACCCTACAAGATCCTCTGTTCTCATTGTCATCCAAACATTCAATATATTTTTCATAACAATCCACCTTTCATATGAAAATACAACCAGTCCATACCCAAAATCATATTGTATGATCCCAATGATAGTACATTCAAATGTGTTGATGTAGGCATACCATTCAACTCAAATCTATAATATCTTACCCAATGATGAACTCTCTTCTTTGTACATGTAGCCAACAACACTAACCAAGATTTTACATGCTCTTATTTATTTGAACCACACTTATCCACCAGGTCAAGAGTAACATAACTATAATTAGATCCAAGGTCAATCAAAATAGAAACAACTTGATCACAAAGCTTACCACCCATCACGTTAATAGACGCCTAGTGCTATGCCTACATGTTATCCAACGCTTTATAGATACGAGGAATACTCTTCCCAACATCCCCAACATTCTGCGCCTCCTATACACTGTATATATGAGATCTACCACCTTGATACTGTGGACAATTTCTCTTGAGATGCTCCTTCCCATATATCCAAAACTACAATGGTCCCATACCATCACCTCTATTCTGCTGCCCTTCAGGCTATGACCCATGTCCTTGTCTAGCTACGTTGAACTTCTTTTAAGGTGCGACATTCTCTTTCTCACTTGTATCCTGAGGCCTTGTTCTTTTCGGCTGCCATTTTCCTTTGGCTTTGTCTTTCCCTTTCCAACCTTGATGAGATTCGATATTAGGCTTTGAATACTCATAATAGTGCTTCAATTTCTTAATGACTTCCTCAAGTGACCGAGCCTCATCATACTCAATCTGATCTCTAAATTCTAATGGTAAACCACTGACAAATATATGAACTTTAGCCTTTTCATCTTTAAGATACAATGCATACTTCAACAACTCCAGAAACGTAGTCATATTCTCCTCATCTATCATTGGTCCCATTTTTAGCTCATAGAACTCCTTAGCCTTACTGTTGTAGTACCGCTCTAACAAATACTTCTTCCTAAAATTGTCCTTGAATTCATGCCAACTCAACTCTTTTGTCCTGATGTCTCTGACCTTCTTCACATCTTCCCACCAGATGTTTGATTTCCCTTTGAGGTTGAAGATAGTTATCCTAGGATTCATATTCTCCATGTAATCATGCAACTCAAAGAATTTCTTCATCCCAAGTATCCATGCTTTAGCATCCTTTGACTTCTTTAAATATCCGTCAAATGTAGATGGATTTTATTTCTTGAACTCATTAGGAAAACATCCCCTATCACTCATCCTGTAAGGATGATAACGATGACGATCATAGTGCTTATCATAACCAAAACTAGAATAGAACCTATGTCCATCACCTCTCTGATCCGAAGTATCCAAGAGCCTGCCATATATGATTGTGTCATCTCTATCCGACCTATTCCCACCATGAGATATACTTCCATATGCCCCATTAGTCTGATCTTCTTGCCCATGGCTGATCTGAAGTGGTCCTTGTCTCTGCAATCACGAAAACTCTAAATGACAATTACATTAACTTTTGTTTGTTTCTCCCATGCCTAAATGATCCTGTCATTATCTTCCTTGCAACTTCTTATTTCTACCTTCAAACTTCTCAATGTGTCTGCTAAGTCAAAAGAATGCCCACGAACTCACTGCTCATCTGATCCATAAAGATAATCTTGTGAAATATAATCTACCATCTTGCTAGTCATCCTTGATCTCTTTCCTGCAAGTGTACCATGTCAACTAAAACCAAAATATAACATAAATCGACATACCTCAATATAGTTCAGGGGAGGATATCTCATCTGCAAGATCAACCATTATCCAGTTATCAATGTCTAATCATACTGACCACATACAAAGACCTCATGAATCAAAACTATCACCATTTAAATGTATGCATAACAATATATAAGCATCGGCATGCATAACCAATGCATAACCAACATATACTCATGATGACCAAATCCAACAACACACCATCAAATTTTACATGGTGACACCACTGCAACTATGACCACCACCATGCATACAAAAAAAATACATAGACCACAAGCATAAAGAACACATATGCAATCGACATGAATGTATGACAACACACTCCCCATCCAGTCTAAAGGTGGATGATGCTCTGATACCACTCTGTAACACCCTCCTCCCACATTTACCTAAACTAACCGGTCCACTGGGGTAAACTTGTGATGAGAGGCTACTATGATGTGATTCAACTCCTTATGCATAGTTAAGGAAGTGGAACTGACAAAACATAACCAATCTGGCCTTCCTCAAGAGCTACAAACCCTTCAGGAGGTAACCAACCCTTCTAGGTGCCAAACCCCTAAGAGAGCTTTCCCTTTTACTATCCTAGAGCCTCAATCACTCCCATGACAAGGCATGCATGTGATCAAGACCTTCTAGTCGCTCCCACAACAAGGCATGCCAACAACTGTGGCCTTTTTCAGGCAGTTCTGAGCCAATGACCCCATATTCTATGCCACTTTTTCAGGGCTAGGACTCAGGCCACTGCCCAGAACTTCATGAAATTTCCAAAAATGATAAATGATATTGAAACAAAAGGTACTAATTCAAACATTTAAATAGGGGCTTAACCTGACCCCTAATAGCCATGATAGACATTTCATCAAACATGTTACAAATATGCAATCTAGAGGTCATAACAACATATCTGTCCATAGGGGTCTCATACTTATCTAAGATTCGTAAGGAATCATTTATGCATTATCACAATAGTTGCATTATCATCTATTAGGTCAACTATTTATTGTCCATTCATTTACTAATCAAAACATGATGAGATTCATACATCAAGTTTGTTATAAAACATACTTATAACCAACATATAACAAACATAAATAACAAGGATAACATCCATAAGTATCATATATGAACAAGTACATTTACACATGAAATAACAAGGAGAATGAGCTATTATTAATGAATGCATAGGCCAACCAGGTCAGGGACTTCCACGAACCACGTGACCATATATTAGCTGAACCAAATCTTTCTTTCAGCTAATCACCCCCATGCCATATTCCAAGCATGACTATGGGACTTAGAACAAAACCAACCAAGGGTTCCTGAGGCTAAACCATCTTAACCCTCATTAATAGAGCTAGTATTTACTGAAATCCCCACCGGATCACTAGGATCTAAACAAGCATGGATGCCCCCAGATATCTCCACCAAAACCGTGAGGAATTTGTCTATCTCAATCTCTTGGCTTTAACGTGTATCTTGCCATTACAGATCAAGGGATTCCTAGGCCTATGAGATCTCCATCCTCTGGGATTTATCGTGTATCCCACCATTAACTGTCAAGGGATTCCTAATCCCAATCAACAATATTCACCACTGAGTTTTTTCCATGTATCCCTCCATTCACTAGTTGAGGATTCCCAGGCTCAATCGAGGTATTCACATCCAGACTTTACCATGTATCCCATCCAGAGATTCCTAGGCCTTGCGAATAATCCTATCACACGGAATGAGTTATATTTGCGGACAAATCCAACCTTCCTAGGAGTCTAAGACTCTCTAATGACAAACAAACCAAACAAGAGCTATCCTTCTCTAGATACACATCATTCTATGAGAATTAAACGATCTGACCTTAGGTCCAACGCTTGTTGTAGCAGTCCAGCCTTGCTGATCCAGATGAGCTCCTCCTTCACTTTAAGACCTGCATACACAAACAAAGCAAACGATTACATAACACCTGAATAATTCATAAAACAAAGCATATTCATCACATAGACCAAGGAGTACATGAAATAATTCATTAACAACAAATCATTGAGAAGAATGGACTTATTTGTATTAAATAAACAAAAAAGGAACCATTACAACCTGAGCCTTGGTGTTGTGCAAGCTCCTCCCAGGGTCCAACAAGAGATTTCCTCTACTTTGACAAGCTCACCCACTCCCAATATGGCA
>APFE030989699.1:0-10863 GCA_000404065.3 Pinus taeda
CCCAATGGACTTCCTCCAACCTGATAGAGACCTTTAACCCTGAATCCAAGAGTGAATGCATCTCTTGGGTTCCTTTGCCAAACACGAGCCTTCCCATCAATGAATGTCACCTTGAAATCTTTATCTTCCATTGCGGAAATATAGACCAAGTTCTTTTTCAGATTAGGTACATATAACACTCCTTGTAAATGAAGAGTTTCACCTTGATTTAAGTGGAGAGTAACAATCCCAGTTCCTTTCATGGGATAAGTGGCATTATCCCCAAGTGTAATCTCCATATTTGTCTTCTTTTTAATCAAGTTAGAGAGAGTCTCTTTGTACCCAGTGAAGTGTCTTGAGGCACCACTATCAATCAACCAGTGTTCCAATGTATTCGGAGGAGAGGTGGTGGTAAGGGAAAAAATAAGATAAAATTCTTTTTACTTTACAACATTAACTTTTTCATACCTGGAGTTTATCGACTTCTTGGGAGGACGACCATTTCCATTTCGAGTAGCGTGAGCATTCCTCTTTCCTTTGCTGTTGAACTTGTGGTTCCTTTGATTGCCATTTCCCTTGAAGTTGTTGTTATGGTTGTCATAATCTCTTGGAGTATTGTTCTTGTGAGGACACTCTAGCAAAGTGGCCGAACCTGTTACAATTGAAGCATCTTCCTTTTCTTCCTTCTTTGAATCCCAGTTTGAATCCTTGACCTTGGTTTCTTGGACCAACATTGTTCTTTCTCTAAGTATGAGCAAAGAAGGTGGTAGGATTGTTTCCATTTGAGGGCTTGTCTCTTTCCATCTTCCTTATTTCTTCTTGAGTGCATCTAGCCAATAATTCATCAAATCCTGGAATCCTGTCATTGTTGAGGATGGTGGTGTTGAACACATCCCATTCTCTTGTAAGGCCTCCAAGTGCAATAAGTGCGAGCTCCCTGTGTCACCATTGACTTGTCCAATAGAAAGGAGATCATTCTTGATCACTGTAATCCTCATGAAGTAGGATTGGATGGATTCTCCTCTATCCATCTTGACGTCTTTCAACTTGTTCTTGAGAAAGAGATCTTGATTTGCATTGTTTACTTTGAACATCCCAACCAGCTTGTCATACATCTCCTTAGATGGTTCCAAATCAGAAATATAGGCAACCAAAGGCTTGTGGATAGAATCAACAATAATTTTCGTAGGTTTAACTTCACCTTTCTTGTAATTTGTTTGTGCAGCTACGGATGCATTTGAAGGAGGCTCCACTACTCTTCCTTTGACACAGTCCATGGCATCATTTTCTTCCAATGTCAAATCTAGAGACATCTTCCATGTTTGATAGTCAGATTTGTTCTTAAGCTTGTCCTTGGATTTGAAGTAAGATGTAATTGTCATTGGGACTAGTTTCAAGTCCTTGTCCAACAACTTTCCTTAGTGATTGCTTTTCCTCTGTTTGGGCTTTGTCTTCACCTGAGCTCTGATACCATGTTAATTTTAGGTAACGATGGTATGTTATATGCTTTAGCACAATTTACTTCAATGTTCTTTATCAACGCAGTGACAATTTCCAATTATATCCAGTAGCAATTACATAAACTTAAACACATTGATAGTAAATGCAGATAGAACATAGAAACATGTGCAGAAGACAAGCCAAGACAAGAGGACACAAGATATGGCGGATGTGAGGGAAAAACCCCAATGTGGGGAAATCCTTTGATCAAATCTTTTTATTATTATTCAATAGTTCAGTGGAGGGAGAGAGTACAAATATCAAATTAACTTGCCCAAAACAATCCTGTCAAATCAGCAGTCAACATCAATCAACTGCAGCACTAACTAGAAAGTCAACACTGGTCAAAGAAGCACTAAAATTTCCTCCAAGCAGCTCGGTCAACAGCAAGCCAATCCGGCCTTCCAAGAGGGTCAAATTCAGCCCAAAACAGTTCAGTCAACCCAGTCAAGGAGAGAGAAAACACTGCTGTAATTTCTGCTGTCGAATCTGAAGTCAACCCTGGCCAAACTGTCCCAATCACGTTGATTTCTGTGCCAATGAATGTGGCCTCCAAAAATCGAAATTCTGCCCTCAAGATTGTAGTCAACGGAGGTCAAATAGGCTTTGGTCAACGCTGATTTGTTTTCTTGAAATTTGGCCAGCAGACAATCCCAAAAATTCGTCATCCTGCCACATGTGCGAAGTAGAGAGAAGCTGCCTCCAAGCTGTATGAACCAAACAAGAGAGGAGAGAGAGAGATATATGTGATGAGATGAGTGATGTTCATATGAGGAGAGAGGTCACTCCTATTTATAAACTTCGTCGAGAGTGAGGAGACAAATCTATTGGGTTTCATGAGCCTACATTTCACTGAGGCCGACCTTGACAATTTGTGCATGAGAGAGAATAAATTCAAAATTCCATTTCTGCTTGTCAGAATGAGATGATCTTTATATCAAAATTGGACCTCTCGAAAAGAGGAATCCAATGCATTAATCATCTCCATCATATGAGCTGTTCTAAGGTGGAATTTGGCCCTAGTTACCAAATTTTAACATAATTTCTTGTGAATGCTTTTTACTTCATTATATTATGATCTTCTCTTTAGTTAGATAATTATAGTGTTCTTATTCATCAAACAACTACCAAAGCATAAACAATAAATAGACAAGAGACACAAAATATAGGCGATCAACCAAAACCTCTCCCACTTGAGAGGAAAAACCAAACGAATTCTTCTTCTTATAGAGACTTCAATTGACGAATACCAAGACTGTTGACCACAACCCCTCCAAGATCAAGTCATTCTGATGAACCCTTTTCTTGCACAAAGTCAATTTTAGTTAAACACGCCTTCCAATGATGATGGCTTTTCCTTCGACTTCCTTTTTCGAACTTGCAATGTTTTGTCTGCAATTAGATTTAACTGCAGAAACCTTAGACAATTCGTGTAGTCAATATAATGGAGAAATTGCCTTCCTTTCTTGTTCGCTTGATGAGATATCTTTACTTCAACCACTCGGCCTCCAAGATGACTCCTCCTCTACCGAAATTCAGTATTCTATGGTGACTGTAATCTTAGCTGAGAAGTGTGCCCTAGTTGCAGATTATACATGTGGAAAGGATGTCTCAAAACAGGCCCAAAACAATTCTTCTTATAGAGACTTCAATTGAAGAATACCAAGACCATGACCAAAACCCTTGACCACAACCCCTCCAAGATCAAGTCATTATGATGAACACTTTTCTTGCACAAAGTCAACTTTAGTTAAACACGCCTTCCAATGATGATGACTTTTTCTTCGACCTCCTTTTTCGGACCTGCAATATTCTGTCTGCAATTAGATTTTACTGCAGAAACCCTAGACAATTCGTGTAGTCAAGATGGAGAAATTGCCTTCCTTTCTTCTTTGCTTGATGAGATATCTTTACTTCAACCACTCGGCCTCCAAGATGACTCCTCCTCTACCGATATTCAATCTTCTATGGCGACTGTAATCTTAGCTGAGAAGTGTGCCCTAGTTGCAGATCATACATGTGGAAAGGATGTCTCAAAACAGGCCCAAAACAATTCTTTTTTTCGTTCTTCCTTTTTGTTGTTCCTTCTCTATGGTATAGGACTCCTTATTGTTGCTAGATTGAACTTCTGTGATTGCTTCTATGTGTCCTTTGAGAGAGGCCGAGTCGTCCTTTATATATGCGTTGTTGGGCTTCCACAATAGGCTGATATCTCTTGGCAGGCCGACTTGATGAAGTTTCTAGGCCTACTTGATTTGTGGTTTGTATCCTTGTTCCTTGAGGGGTTTCCTTTACAATTTTAGACTCATATTGACTCAAATAAATATGTAACATACCCAAGAACGGTTATTCATACATGACGAAAATTCTTCTGACTCTATAGACTCAATGACATCATAGAAGCTCTCAAAGGGAGCTTGACCTAAAATAAATTTCCCTTGAGCATGAAACCCATGCCTCAAGAAATAATAATTCTAAATTTATTTTTCTCTTTTCATTGAATACATAAAATCAACGTTCCATATGTCATTGTGAAGACCGAACCTAGTTACATATTTCAACATATAGATGAGCTAGGGTCCTATTTGCATGATCTTCAATGGGTTGAAGAATGTACTATTGAATCACCATTCTTTTTTAGAGAGGAGACTGAGATCACCACTACCTCAGGGTACAATTTGGGAGTACAATTCTTAGGGCCTCACTTCATTCTTTTTATGCTTTAGTTGAGATAGTGCAGATCCTTCTCCTTAGACACAACATCAATTGTGAGCAGGCAATACTCCAACACATCATTCTTTCAGATTTCGGTGCCCAACCCTTCTAACTTGAGACTATTTTCCTCCTTGTTTCACTTCTGCAATGCATTCGGAGTTCATCTGAGTTTGTTACCTTATCTAGCCCTCCTGGCTGTACCCAGTGTTGGTTTGTAGGGGTCTCAAACATTTTGGAGTCCATATGTATTTCAATGGACTGGCATATTCTGTTTAGAAAGTCCCTAGATGCACTTGGCGACTTCTTACCTACCAGGCAGATTTTGAACATGATCATCTAGGACAACATTTGCAGACAATTTATGTAGGTCACTTGGACAAATCCCCAAGGTGGGTTACATTTGAAGATGGCCTTCTATGTTGAGCACTTAGTGGAGGTGAGAATGGAATCCTTATCCAAACCCCATATTCATCTCATTACTTTGTTCACTCTTTTCGTATTTGCTTGGGCTAGATCTAAGTCAGCTTGCATATACTTTGAGTTGAGATGGATCACCAGATTGTATGGGTAGAGAGGATTTACCAACTCTGTCATCTTTGTGAGGTTGAGATAGAGGAGAAGTTAATGTCCTACCCCATCTATTATGACATCTGTGGGAGGTTCCATTGTCTATTTAGGGGGATTCAGACCTTCTCCAGTTTTTTCAGCTACCCCAACCACAGATGTCTAGCCTTATACATGCAAGAGGTCTTCAGGCTTCATGCCCACATCCTCCAGCCTCCTCATAGACCGGATTCAACCAAGAGGATTACTTCCTTCTTTACGGTGCTAATAGCGTTGCCTCCAATTCCAGGTCAATGTGGACGCAAGGGACCATCCCTGCCTCCATAGAGATCTTAGCTTCATTGCTGAACCATATCGCTTACTGCAGGTAGATGAGATCACCTGGGCCTTAGTAGATGGTTATCTCTTCCAAATAGTTTTGCAGTGGGTGGTCCAACTCTTCTCCTACCTCTTCCTCTGTACTTCATTCTATCTGAGAATTCTTCATTTGGCCTCGGATGCTAGGAGAGATTAATTAGTGGACCATGATATACCTGTACTTGAGTTCTCCAGTTCTCAAATCCTTTCCTTCTGTAGTATGTACATCTCCCTCCCAGTGCAGCTGCCTGTGCTCGGAGTCAATGGTTTTTCATGCTTTAGCATAGATCTCATGCTTTACTTTACCTTTTGTATCTTGCTCTTTATTTAGGAGACATTTTGCCATTTTGGTGCTACTGCTTTGTAATGATATCATTGTACTTAGCAGTCCTATTAACCTACTTTTGTGGGCATCTGTTGGAAATTAATAAAATTATCTTATCTCATCTACATTTTCGCATATGTAACTATCTGATAATTACTGTCACTTTGCACACAAGCTGTTTGTGAATGCCTCACAGGTAAATAATATTATAAAAAGTATTTCACATGCAGTCTCACCTTTATAACACTTACATTCAGCTTGTCTTCATCTGATAAATGGGCAAAGATCATTTCATTGAATCCCTATAACTTTATCTTGGAATGTTTGGAGGTCTGTAGTACTATCCCCTTAGGTTTCTTCTGGAAGATGAACCCAGATAAGTGGTAAAACGTCCTCTTGAAAGATCAGTATAAAGGCTTGATGCTTTGATCCTATATCTCCCTTTCAATTTTATGAAGTGTGGGACAATCCTTTTTCCAAGATGGTCTAGACTCTGGATTCGTCAAAATGATGTAATCCTTCTGCATGATTACCGTTCCTATACAATGTAATTTAGTGGACCAAATAGCTTGGAATTTGCAGATATCTGAAGCTGCTTTGACAATTTTCCCTGAGAATTGCTTGGCTTTTTGATACAAGTATACAAAAATCTACTGAGTTTTGCCTAGAATTGTTACCATTGTAGTATATAACTGACCTGCAGTGTAATCACCTTGAGTTCATCTTTCAATAATTTGGCATTGTCAGCTACGGTTCATTCCCAGTACAAAGTCACTGTTCAACATTCGTTGCACTGTTTGCTAGTTTCAATCCTACTTCAGCTCTGTGAGCATCCCCTGATGGACTGAGAGCTAGGGGGACTGTTCACAATTGTGAGAAATTGGTAATTCCGATTAATGCTCATGTGATATAGGCCTTTCGTTAATAACTTACTCGATTCAGATAATCTCAAAAATAAGATTTCATGTTGAACTATTAATGTAGAACTCCCTTGACTCTTTATTAAGCATTTGTGGGGTAGCCGTAGCAATCTATGTGGTGTTGACTACGGGAAATACTCCATGGTTAAAGCACACTTGAGCCATGAAGTCTGGAATGGGTGACCTTCTCAGGAAGTCCTTGTTATTGGTGCAAGTCCCAAAGGTGATGGTTGATGCTATGTGATTCATTTTGCTATTTTCAGTCCCGATTCTTCACCCCTGATGCAATGAGTGTTAAGTGGACTATTCAAAATCATAAGAAGTTGATCATTCTGACTAGTGCTAATGGGGCATATAGGTATGCATTTGTGACACTCTACCCAAGTAGTCCCAAAAATGATATTTCATATGTTGGACTGTGAAAGGTCCCCAAAGGTTGTACTTGTTACATTTTAATCACTTGGTCTCCGTTTTATCGGTGCTGCCTGTATACATTTTTGTAGTGATATATTTGAGAGCTTTGCAATTTTTTTAATGGAAATTGCTATGGTCAAAATTAACTAGCTAGTAAATTCTATTTTCGTACATCTAAAGTACTTCAAGACAAAATACCGTCCTTTTCTAGGAAGCATGTTTAGACTTTTAAAGTTTTATAATAACGTTAATTAGTAATTTTCCTGTTATCTTTGTCCCTGCTGATGTTAACGTTTTCATATTGCAGAGTTTAAAGCACAATCCAAATGGAAGATTTGTTGTTGTATGTGGTGATGGTGAATACATAATTTATACGGCACTGGCATGGAGGAATAGATCCTTTGGATCTGCACTTGAATTTGTTTGGGCTTCAGATGGAGAATATGCAGTTCGAGAAAGTACTTCCAAGATCAAGATTTTTAGCAAGACATTTCAGGTTTGTCTTCATTGAAAATGTCAAGATTGTGTTCAGCAAGAGTTAGTCACTACAATATTGTAATGGTTTTACCCTATTATAATATTTAATTCGTAATCACATTTATGAATAGATTTGCATAGCATGATCAATACTCAAGTCAGAAGACAAAACCAAATTGTAAATCAATATAGTGAACAGTTTGTCTTCTTTCCGGATTGGCTTCTAATGGTTTGATTGAAGTGAAATATGTCAGTCCTTTTATAGAGAAAGTTACGTCTATCACGGTTCCCTTTTTGAGGACTACACCATAACTTCATCTTGTAACATTCTCAATTTTCTTGTAAGCTCCAACTTCTTACTTATAGTTTATACATGAACTATTGAATTATAGGCATTGTTATCAGAACTGGTTGAACTTGCTGGTTCTAACTGGCTTTGAGGATTTCCAGCCTGAACCTGTGATTCAAATTGGTTTGGGCTGGTTTTGTTCTGAACCAGTCAAAACCAGTTAGATCGTCCAGTTCAAGTAAAAAAACAGTGAAAATTGGCTGATTTGACTGGTTTTGTACTGATGCATCTCCACCACCCTCCAAAAAAAAAAAATTGAAGAAAAACGAAAAATGCACACCCTACAACTATCCTAATACCTATTTTTCATGTATTTGATAATGGTCTCCTTGTATTGTGGATGGGTTAACCTAGATGACATCTAGCTGCTTCCATTGCGATAAGATACATTGGCCTTGGATCTTCAAAGGCATTGGGTCAAGATGCTGAGCATACCCATGTAAAGAATCTAGATTCATATGATTTAGTTTGATTTGATTCTATAGTATGATTATTTTTGGCCTCTAGATATTATTTTGAGCGGTTATGCAAACATTGTCAATTTATTGGGGAATTTTATAATATTCTGTTGTGTTTGCTCTGAAATGAAAAATTGCCCTTGTGATTTTTGTGTGCGCCAATTTTGAACATTGTCAACTGTTTTTGGATGATTTTTAAAATGCTTATATTTTATACTTTTTTAAAGTTTGGTGATTTTTGTTGATATTTTCTCTATTTTTCCAATGTCACTAGTTGAAATTTTCTTGAGTTTCTGCTTGTTGCTAATGTTTGCAACATTTATTTAGAGTCTCAATGCTTATGTGTTTTGGTTCACATCTGTATTACATTCAATGCTACTTTGCTATATTCACCCTAGATACATGAGAAAAATTGCATATTTATGGTCTAATTTTTTTTACACACACACATGCAGTAAATTGAATTTTTTTGTCGGCTATTTTTTTTTGGTTTTATAGCCTGGTTTGTAGGGTTGACCAGTTTAGTTCTGGTTCCAATCTTGGTAATATGGATTGTATATAATGCAATTGATATTTCACAAATATTGCTGCAACTAAAATATATGATGGCATTTAAAGGATTACTCATATATATTCTAATGTAAACAATATTTTTTTCCTCGAGTTTTTATAGCCTGGTTTGTAGGGTTGACCATTTTGGTTCTGGTTCCAATCTTGTTAGCATTGATTGTAGATAATGCGATTGAAATTCCACAAATATTGCTGCAAGGCAAATATATGATGTTATTTAAAGGATTACTCATATATTCTGATGTAAACAATATTATTTTCCTTGAGTTTTTCTTTCTTATGTGAAGTAACCATTAGGGCTTATTACACGAATTTTCATTATTTGATATGCAGAAAATACTATCTCAATTTGGGAATAAAAAACATTGTACTTGTAAGTGAAACCCTTTGAATAAGTTTGTGAGTGTTGTTGTTTTAAGCATTGAAAGTTGTTTTGTTTTCTACATTGAGTCCTAAAATTTATAAGATGATATCTACATAAAATAAATTGTCAACTTCTTATTAACATTAGAAGAAAATTATGCTGACGGTCTTGGGATCAAAACAAATCTAGTCTTTTGCAAAAGATCTTAGATGACTTAAATGGCAGGCATGAATTGATTTTTGTAGGCAGAATGACTACCTTCTTCTCCACAGTTTGTGAAATGAACATGGTTCATTCACTAAAAAAATATCCAGCATAAGTAAGGCAATAAACAGAAATCCATGAAGTAAAAAATAATAAAATATATAATTATAATAAGATGTGATCGAATGATATGATATGTTTTACAATGATGAGTGACCTTGGTATTTGTAGTGTCCTCAAATGAGCTTTCACGTAAAGTCATGTCTTTATGTGATGCAATTTTCAATAATTAATATCCTAAGTGATATATATATATATAATATTTTATTTTTATATACATAACATTTCCTTCCCCTTTGAAATGCTTCGTCCTCAAAGCATGTTAATTGATAGATTTCATCTTTTGTTATGGGTCAACACTTTCTCATGATTCTCTGTTTCTCTGAAGTTGTGATGGTTGATGAGATAAGATGATATGGTCTTTTAAGCTTTGAGCAGAATTGTTGAATTGTCAAAGGACCTAACCACTCCAATTTGATCTTCTGTGGGATTGTGCATTTATAAGGTACTTGGAATGAACTTGTTGTATTGTGATTCCCAAGACGACCTCTACTTTGAGACCAAATTGTAGTGGAACTAACATTCTTAAGAATATAGTTTGAATATTGTCTTTGTTTCCAACAATGTGTAGAAAAATTTAGGTCCCTGTATCCCCTCCGGTTTTAGTTTGTTTTGCACATCACTGTTTAATGCCCACAACCCATTCCACTGTAGCTGATATATAAACATGAATATGCATTCAAATAAAAAAATGCTAAGCTACCTCTGATCTTTAACTTTCACTTTCAGCGGATAAAATAAATTTCACACAAGCATCCCAACAAATGAACACTTGTTTTTGGTCAATCTCTGACCCTGGAAAAAACCACAAGGGGAAAACCAGTGTAGAAGAGAATTTTATTGCAAATATAAGAGAATTAATTATGGCATTAAATGACAGGGGTACTTATCTCTCACCTTTAAAATTGTGCCAGCCTCTAGGAGATTGTATCAATTTGGAAATTCGTGCCACATGTTCAGTCATCAATGCATTGAAACGCATGCCACAGACTGAACTTTCCAGCATCAAGTCTCATGCTTCTGATCAGTTTCCTCTGCTTAGAAAAATGAGCCACTAGACTGACAATTTAACCCTCAAACTTCACACACAGACTGCTTCTGAAAAACTTGCTGAGATGCCACCCTCATCACTTCGAAATTCACGCTGAGACTCTCCCTCAGCTCCTCGGACTGTGTGCTGGAACCAGCAAGTAGCTTCTTGAACTGCGTGCCAACAGTCAGCTTTTGAACCCCAAAAATCATGTCTCAGGTCTTCACTCTCCCCCTCGAATTTTGAGCAGTCATACCAGTCTTTTCTGCATAAAAAACTGAACCTCTGTCTGACTGATATCTGTTGGATTTTCTAAGTCTTAATTGTTAGAAATCCTTCCTGTACTTTCTGATTTATTTCTTCCTACTTGTTCTGTTAATTAACAAGTTATTTACCATGTAAATACTGAAAATAAATACAAGTACAGTCTCAACACATGCAGATCATCAACTGAAGGAAAAACAAGCACACAAGTGACACCGTTATTTTTGGACTAATGCCCCCAGAAAAACCCAAT
>APFE030989709.1:0-63399 GCA_000404065.3 Pinus taeda
GGATGTTTTTCCCAACATTCATCTTGGAATATGTGTCTAATGACCTTGCTCTTAGTTTGCATTTATTAACTTTAGTACATGGATTTTTAACTTGGGGATATTATAGATCCCTCCCCCTTAGGGAAACATCATCCTCGTTGTTCTATGATACCTATAACCAGTAAGACTATTGAAAACAAAAATATATTGCCTATGGAGCTTTATAACTTAGCTCATTGCAGTATTTACCATGATCCACCTGCTAAAAAATGAAATAACATGAAAACATAACAACATGACAACTATATCACTTATTGGATATTTATAACACAATGCATTGCAGTATTTACTTCCATATACAAATATACACATACCAAAATTGCTTTGCCTTAACTTGAAACAAATGAAGGATACATAGATCAACCATCTCCCATGCAACTTCATCGGGCCCAAAGTGCTTCTATTGCACTTTAACCTGCTCGATTGCTCAATTTTGGAGCATAAGAACATTTCTCTAAAAAATGCATTATATTTTTTATTGGAATTCTCCTTCTTGATCCACCTAAAATACATACCAATCAATCACATGATCAAAATCCTTTATATATATTTTAAGCAATGAAACATGGAAAACATCATGGCATTTCATTGTTGGAGGCAGTGCAAGTCGATAGGCCATAGGTCCAATCCTCTCAAGGATCTCGAAAGTCTCGCAATACTGAGGTGCGAACATAGTACATGATCAAATCCTCAAGGATCTCTTCTTGGGCTTGATGTGCAAGTACACATGTTGCCCAACCTGAAACTCCTTAAATGCCCTATGATGATCTGGATAACTCTTATATCTGTCCTATTTTTCCTTTACATTATTCTTGATAGCCAACATATTTGGTCCCATAAACACCTCGTTCACTATATCAATCCAACTTATGAGAGTATTACAACTCCACTTATAGATTTTCTTGAATGGACTCATCCTTAGTGACTCCTAATACCCATTGTTGTAAGCAAACTCTACCTTTGGAAGGTACTCTTCCCACTTCTATTGTTGAATCATCACATACATCCTCAACATATCCTCTAGTATCATGTGGCCCTCTTTGTTTGTCCATTTGTTTGCGGATGATAAGTTATGCTGAAGGCCAACTCTATACCCAATCCTAAAAATAACTCTTTCAGAACCTGGAAGTGAACTTAGCATCCCTTTCTCACACAATTTTTTTTGGAACACCATGCAACCTCATTATCTCCCCGATGAAGACTTCTGCTACATCACTAGTTGAATATGTATACTTCGCCAGAATGAAGTGTGCTACCTTTGTTAACCTATCGACAACAACTATAATAGAATCATGTTGTCTAGATGTCCCTGAAAAACTGTAATGAAATCCATAGAAATGACCTCGTATTTTCATTATGGAAAAGGAATCAGCTGTAGTAAACCACCTGGATGCTTACACTCTGATTTTACCTATTGACAATTCAAACATCTAGTCATAAACTTTGCCACTTACTTCTTTAGATTCAGTGAATAATAGAACTTCTTCACTGACATCAATGTCTTCTAATATCCTAGATGACCTGAATATGGCTTGACATGAAATTCCATCAAGATAAGCTTCTTGAGCTCACTGTTGTCTGACACATAGATCGTGTTCTTAAACATGATCAAACCATCTGATGTAAGATGATAGTCCACATTGTGATCACCTATACCCTGTTGTAACATGTGCCTAAGCTTCATATACTTGTCATCTTGTTGTATTTCCTACAATATATGATCATATATATCTCTCCCGTATGAACTCATAACTGCAATGTGAGTTACCTATACTCTTCCGCTAAGAAACATAGTTACCAAACAAATGCGAAAATGAACTGGTACCTGTTTTTTTGAGGTAGCAAAAAATCACCCAATTTTGAAAAGTGGTGATGCCAGAATACACTTTTTTTAGCACATTTTTGGCACTTTAAATTTTCTTATGCATCAAGTATGAACATTTTTTTTAGATGTTAGTGATTTTCATGCTGATTTTGAAAAGTGTTGACATAGCGTCAACCCCTTTTTTTAAAGGGTTAAATTTTGATACTTTAAATTTTTTTGGAGTTGTCTATAATGCGACTTTTTGGAGATTCCGGTGACGGAATCCGGCGGAAGAAATGAGGTTAAATCTTGATTTTAGCAGTTAAAATGGTTTTTTAACTGCATATTTGGATTCAGCGCCCTGAAAAACCCTTGGGAGCCATTGATTGTGCAAAAACTAGCTATCAAACTTGGGATTCCGATGAATTGCTGCCGGATTTTGATCGGAAAAATCTGCTGGAAAGGCTTTCAAAAAGTCGCGTTATAGACTACTGCAATTTTTTTTATGTATCAAGTCTGAACACGTTTTTTAAATGTTAGTGATTTTCATCTTGATTTTGAAAAGTGTTGATGTAGCATTAACCCTTTTTGTTTATAGGGTTTATTTTTTACACTTTAAATTTTCTAAAGTATTAAGTGTGGATATTTTTTTAAAAATGTTTGTGATTTTCATGTTGGTAATAAAACATAAAAATAAAATAAAAACATGATAAAAAAAACTCAAATATAAATAAAATTAATTTAAACAATAGAAATGTAAAAAAACAAAATAAAAAATAATCAAAAAATAAATAATATAAAATAATAAAAAAAAAGGCAAATAATCAAAGATTTATTTAAGGAAAATTTTTGAAAAAAAAAACCACACTATGAGAGAATTTATAAACTAAAAAAAACGGGAAAATAACCCATAATAGTAATAAATAATAATACCTTAAACAAAATTGCAAAAATAAAATTGATAAAAATTTAAATATATAATAATAAATATATAATTAAAAGTTAAATTAAAAAATAAAAGAAATAAAATTATGAAATTAAAATAAAATAAAAATGAAAATAAGAAATACAAAAATAAAAAATAATATAAAAATATTTAAATAAAACAAAAAGACAAATAAAAGGAAAAAGAAAATAATTAATTAAAAAATTTTGAAAAAAAAAGTTAAAAAAAATTGAGAAACAAAAATTCATAAAAAAATTAAAAAAAATTCGTCCATGGGCGGGTAGACGGGTTGCATGTAGGCCGCCTCCCCACATGCGCCTGTTGTCGAATATTTTGTTTGTAACTATTTTATTTTGATTTTCTTAATTCAATTTTCTTTAGTTGTGTTTTTTTGTTTTTTTTTTGGTAAATTGGATTGTTTCGATTTTGTTCTTAATTGTTCTTCTTAAAATTTAATTAAATTTTTTAGTTATGTATTTTTGTTTTGTTAATTTAATTTTTTTTGTAAATATGTCTATTTTTGTTTTTTCTTTTACTATTTATGTATTTTTTTTATTTAATTTTATATTTGTCTAATTTTTATATTTATAGGTTATTTTTTAAAAATTTATAGTTATTTATTAATTATTTATTTTAAATAGTGAAATTTTGTCATGTTGTCAAATTTTGTTATCTTTATTTCTGTCAATTATTTAAAAAAAAATTATATGTTTGTTGTTTGTTTGTTGTTTTGTTTTTTTGTTTTTTTGATTTTTGGTTTTTTTTGTTTTTGTTTATTTTTTTCTTGATAATATATGTAATTTTGTGTCTTTGTATTATTCTTGTTACTTTAACTGTTTATTTTTTATAATATAATTTTTTTTTCTTTTGTATTTATTGTATTTTTTTCAATATTTGAATTTTTGTTTTCTTTTGTACTTTTCATTTTTATTTCTTTGTACATTTATTTTTTTATTTTGGTTTTTATTTTATTTTTTTTCTACAGGGTCCATGTCGATGCTCGTCTAGCAACTTGGTCCTATTATGGGCAATTTAATAGTTGATTTTAAAATTTTCGTTATAATGAATCAAGTCTTCCCCCACAATGTATCAATTTTATGGTGGTCTTTAAGTTTTCATTACAACAGCTCGAGTTCACCTACACCCGTGTCAATTTGATGGTTGATTTTTAATTTTTGTTGCAATGTATTGAGTTGTGTTCGGTTAAGATTTTAAAATCGCTATATATTTAGTATTTAAAGAATAAATTACTCTTGGGTGTTCATTTTTAAAGTTTTTTGTTATTAAATTTTTCCATAATGTCATACTTGAAATATTTTGAAAACTTGATATCTTTTTCTAGTCATAATCTTTTGTTTTAACTGCATGGTTGAAAATTTGTCAAGATTTTAATGCTTTTTTAAGTCATGATATTTTATCTTTAATGCTATGGTTGAAAACAATTACAATTTCATGGTTTTTTAAGGTTAAGATATTTTATCTTTAACAACATGGATGGAAATTGTTGGAATTATCGGGATTTGAAATATGATAGTTATCTTTAACATCATGTCTAAGAATTGTTGGAATTTTACACTTTTTTAAAGTCCGGATATTTTATCTTTAATTCCATTGCTAAAAAATGTCAAAATTATAACCTGATTTTCTTTTGTTATTCCAGAATAAACATTTTTTTAAGGGTGTTTTTCATCCATTTTTCAAAACAAAAATGGTTTTTACTTCCATTTAAAAAAATGTTGAAAATTTACCCTAAAAATGTAAGAAAACTACAACGATTCTAAATTTTCTAAAGAATCTCAAAATCAAAATAAATAAGTCTAGGAATACCTCCAGCCATTGATGCTCTTGCTGCACAGTTCACTTGGTTCTTCACTTCAACAGGACTCCAGCTTCAATCAATGGCAAAATAAAAATCACAGAAAATCTGAAGGCACTTCCAAGCTATGCTCTCTCAGCTAGATGGTGTAAACAACTGAAGGGGATTGAGATAGCTAGCTTGGGGACCAAACAGATGAATTTATAGCCAAGCTTCCATCAAGCTTCTAATGGCTATGTGTCAGCTGTTCCACAGATCAAGGTAGAAAACTCCAGATGGAGTAATGGACCACTTCAGAAGCTCCAACCAGAAAATTAATTAACTGCAGTTGATTTCCTTAATTTAAGGAAACTACTGCAGTTGGTTTCCAAAAATTAAGGAAAGACTGCAGTTCAATGCCATAACTGTAGGCAGCAGTTGGAAAACTTTAATGGAGCTTAACATTCTCC
Organism: Pinus taeda; assembly: GCA_000404065.3. Lineage (NCBI taxonomy): Eukaryota > Viridiplantae > Streptophyta > Pinopsida > Pinales > Pinaceae > Pinus > Pinus taeda. The sequence goes on from APFE030989709.1 coordinate 5,055, forward strand.
CACTTGGTCCATACTTCCAAACTTAATGTCTCAACAAACCATTGACATTCTGAATTAAGTAATAGATACATGAATCATGGCGATAAGTCCTCTAATGACGAGTATTATCTTCCATGTATTACAATGTATTTATTCTTATTATAATTTATGTGGCAACAATTTCTTAATGAATAAACCTTATGTTTATTCTTGGTCCTTCTTAAGTGAATTTTCTCAATCAACTTAAGGTGCACATAAATATGAGAAAAAAACATCACAATAATTAAGAATTTCAATAATCATTGTCCATACAATGAAAAACTGCATAATGGAACCAAGTCCCATATTCATTATATCATCCTTGAATTTAAATCGTGGCATGCCCTTAGTCAAAAGATCAACGATCATCAATTCAGTGCTAACGTGCTCAATGACCACTTTCTTTTCTTTAACACGTTCCCTTATAGCTAAATACTTAATGTCGATGTGTTTATTTCGACTCCCACTTTTGTTGTTTTTAGCCATAAATACAACAGTTGAATTATCACAATATATTCTTAATGGCTTAGAGATAGAATCCATAATTCTAAGCCCAGAAATGAAACTCTTAAGCCATACACCATGTACAGTAGCCTCAAAACAGGAGACAAACTCGGCTTCCATAGTGGAAGTGTGAGATTCTGAATGATCCTTCTAAAAAACTATGTTTTTGGTTTGATCGCTCCCACTGATCAAGTCATTTTCAAGAAACTTAAAATTGAAACTTAATAAAATGTCATGTTTTACCAATGTAAATCATGCTCAGAATTGAATCTAATGACATAAAAATTCCCTGTGGGCAAAATTTTTAATTCAAGCAGATTCAATTATTCATTCGGAGATATCCGATAAAATTGAGGCTTAATGTTTTACCAATGTAAATCATGCTCATAATTGAATCTAATGACATAAAAATTGCCTTTGGGCAAAATTTTTAATTCAAGTAGATTCAATTATTCATTCGGAGACATCCGATAAAATTGAGGCTTAATGTTTTACCAATGTAAATCATGCTCATAATTGAATCTAATGACATAAAAATTGCCTGTGGGCAAAATTTTTAATTCAAGCAGATTCAATTATTCATTCGGAGACATCCGATAAAATTGAGGCTTAATGTTTTACCAATGTAAATCATGCTCATAATTGAATCTAATGACATAAAAATTGCCTGTGGGCAAAATTTTTAATTCAAGCAGATTCAATTATTCATTGTTTTGAACTTTATGATAAAACTATTAATTCATAACTCCTGTGGGTAGGTTATGAAATTTTATCCTAATTAATTACATAAATATAATAAAAATTCCTATGGGATAAAATTTATTATATTTAGTCTAATTAATTACAATTTAATGTCTAAATAATCTTTATGTGATCTAACCAATCTAAATATATAATTTTAATTAATTAAAGATGCTGTGGCTATTCTCTAATTAATTAAAATTATATAGATCACTAGACATTATTCTTTACATAAATAGCATAAACAAAATTTAACCAGTAAAAATAATGTTCACTGAAAGGAGTAAGTCAAAATGACATTTTAAACAAACTCCATATAACTGTCAGCATTACGGTAAACGACAATAAATTGATTGTTCAATTTATAAACAAAAACCCAGAGATTGACTGAAGTAGCATTGATCTACTTTGCACTTGCATAGCAAATGCAGTTCGAAGGCTAGTTGGCTTGACTTCAGACTCCGTCCTTAAGTTTATAAATCAAACCCATTACAGAAATTTGTGCTAAATCTCAGATTCCAGATAAAAAATCGAAAAGCCCTTAACCGAAATTTGTACTGAATCTCATAATCCTATGCTTGTGATTGGATCTTCGTGCTAGATCTAGGCTCTAGCAGCTCCAAAAACACTACGTATTACCGCACATTGGAACTTTATTGGCATATAAACATGTGTTTTGAGACATGAAAGGATAATTTCTGTCAAGGTGATCAGATGTGGTGAGACAATGAAAGTAAGCAGGAAAACCTAAGGAATGTTCTTTTGATGCTTCATGCTACTGACGTAAAGACAACAACCATTACAATGTATTGACACCTAGGATACAAGTGCAATATGTTGAAAAAGACCAAATGTAATTTCCATTCACAATTCTACAAATCCCACCATATGTCTTGCCCTTATATCATGAATCTCAATAAATTCAAAGAAACTGAATTTCCAGATTTTACTTCTAGTACTCTTTGACAAAACAAATTCGCTGGAAGAGCAAGAAATCCCTGCAATATTCTTGAAGCAAAGGTGATGATGGTTTGAGACATCATTAGGTGCTAATGGTAGGCCATGCACTGTATTTCGTAAAGAATTGCATTTTTATATTTTTCCCACCAGCTCCTGTTGGCTTGCCACTTGAGTCATCTATCAGGCTCAGAAATCACGTATTGCTCAAGTACATAACTTATTCATACTTACAGTTCTTTAATGGACAATGTTATCCTCTGTTCTTTTATAACTCAAAATGAAACCCTTATCACCTACATTTACAAGATCCTCTCTATTAACAAGAAAATCCAGTTTGCTAAATTACTCCTCGGTGAGATTTCAACTATTCAAGTTCACGAAATTTCCCAATAAATCGATATTCCATGTATGAAAATTGAACTTAAGGAAAAATGCCATAGACTAAATTTCACTTGGAGAACAAGCCCAAAAAGGCTGCCATTCAGCTAGATCAAATCGATTTGTTCCTTAACTATTTAGTTTGGAGAAGATCTCAAGATTCATCGCATCTTACAGACGGGTTGGACTTGGTCTCAACGCTTACCAATTGTTGAGGGGTTTTCACAAACACTTAGGGCCCATCCACAAGTAGAACGGAAATAAGTCTCTTCAACAATTATAAAAATTAAATTGGATTTAGGTAAATTCACGGAACCCTCTGGAGCATGCTTCATGTTGCAAAACTCACGACTAAATGGTACCCACTGAGGGTTTGGAGGGCATGTTATGAATTTGCATTTGACTTTACAGGGTTAAATCTGAGTTTATGGGCCGCGTCCATTCAGGTTAAAAGAAGCGCATACCTCATAAATTCGGTGCCCATAACAAATGCTTTAATGGCTGACTGGCAAATAGAATCACCGTTCTATATGACTTGAATAGTTGGAAAGGCAATCTAGCAAGCGGATGTACAGATCTCAATGGCATAATAAAAAATGTACTTAAAATATTGAGCGATCTCCATTTTCATTTTAATAGTGAAATGTATGTGATCGCATGATCTATCGTATGAATCTTTTATATTAAAAGGACACTAGCTTTGAACCCTCCAGACATGTTAATTAGTTTGGCTAACAAATAAACAATTGACGAAAAGGGTCAATAAGCCCATCAGAGAGATTACTTATGTCAATTAGTTTATCAACATCAGTTGCTCTTATTAAGGAAGAAGTGTGCTTTTGCAATAAAGAGGCTTCTGGGCTTTAGAAGGGAGGCTCTTTAGAACGTCTGTCATTGCTGGTAGTCTGGAAGAGACTATTTGGGCCATCACTATGACAGTGCTCTACAGGGAACACTGGCAAGCCACTCTCTATTTGCCAATCAAGAAAATAATACTAGAGGAGATCAAGCTAGTCATGATCAGGTGTTCCTTTTGCAAAAAAATCAAATCAGTGGCCTTTAAGGACGGGAGGGGAAGTGCCCAGCAGATTTCCCCATGAAATGTATTTCATTGGAAAGAATGTAAAAGGCACATTTATATTTCTATGTATTCACAAAATATAAGGACAGAGGAGTAATAGATTTTGGACCCTCCAAATGAGTTTGAGGATCACATATACTCAAAACTTGATTGACAGTATCTGCCACAATTTCCCTCAACAAAATGAGCATAACCAAAATTTAAAATTTTAGCTTGGTTACTAAAGTATCATACTTAATGGCAAGATTATAAGCTGTCTAAATGCTGAGTGACCATAGTAATAAGACTTGCCGTAATAAGTCAAACGGCTTGCTTGCTTCACTTGCCGAAATTTATATGCTCACACAGGAATTCTTGAAGGATTCTTAAAAAAAATATGAACTAATCGAATACATAATACTGACGATGTACATAGACCTTATGTACATTACTTAGCCAGAGGCGTAGACGTGGTTGTATTTGCGTTCACAACGCAGACGTTTTCTGGGCGGAAAGGCTCCTCACAAGGGGAAGAACAAGAGAACGAGAGCAACAATAAGGGTTTTATTCTCTTCTTCTTATGGCGGTCTAGGGTTCGAATCCCTTTTCGTTTCACTTGCGAAGCCTTTCCCCACACCCAAAAACAATCATGAAACCCAAAGCATACCAAAGAAGTTCACAAAATGCACACCATGTTTTGAAACATAAAACTGCTTTTGGGCTATTAGAGTTGCAACAGCCAGACAATATACATAATTCACGACTCCTCGAAACAAAATCAAATAAGTCAAATAATTCAAAACTCTAGATGGCAATGCAGAGAAACTGGACTTACATGGTAGCCATAATTTCGTGAAATGGGTACAAGGAAATTCTGAATCCTAGCCTGAATCCGAGACACCCACTGTCTCAAAAGACTCATGAACGTGCTTCAGCATGGCCTCGTCCCTTGCCCAGTCCTGAAGCTGAGCATTGACAAAATGAGCATAGAGCTTATTCCTCGCACAGGTCACAGAAATGAGACTGTGGGCCATGGGGCTATCAATCTCAAAATCATAATAGAGTTGCCTGTTGGATTCGTTCCTTCTCTCAGATCCACCAAAATCATGATTACAGTTTGGTTAGCAAGAACCGGAAAGCTAAAAAACCCCAAAGCAATTCTACAAAATCCTGATTCCACGCACTATGGGTCTCGTATCCGGGGGCCTATACCATATGAACAAACTATGCCCCCATTATTTGCAAAATCCTCAAACTAACCCTTTGGGTATAAAAAAGCCAACACAATATGCAGGCTCTGGAACGCAAATAATTGAAACTCTTGACAACCAATCCCCTGAGTCGACTGAACAATCAATCTACTACTTGCAGAATTCCTCCGAACCCCTACCAAAGATCAAAAGACTCAACACAAAACAGGCATACGAAGGAGGATTTTCTGTTAACATGGGAATTTGAACGAAACTTCACCGTAATAAAACAAGATTTCTCCGTTCAAACTAAGATTTCGATGTCGGGGATTAATATCGGAAATTTTCACGTTATGTAGGCAAATGTGAGTAAGAACTAAAGATTTCAAGAATCCCACGGTTCAGATGCAGCTGGTGATATGACCTCAATCATGTGTTGATAGAAAGTACTGAAAACATAACGCGAAAAAAAAACAACAGTTAGCACCTCGGAGCCCCGGATTACCTGATGGAACCAACTGCTATCTCCATAAAACCAACCTTGTCGCCCAATCAAGGCCTCGCGTCTTTCAGAAATTTTCCAGCTCGAGTTTGAGAGCCGCCATGGCCAGAGAGAATCGGAATGGGTCAGTTCATTGGCAATAACCCATCAGAACTTCCGCCTATTAAAACCCGGCCTACGCTATGCCAGTGACCAATGAAAATGCAAAGAACCCACAAATTTGGTGCACTGTAATAATTCTCAGAATAAAGAACTGGGAAAGATATGAGAAATATTAATATCGTTACAGGTGTGTGTTGCTACGCAAAATCAACACACCCAAATGCGTTTGCAATGCAAGCATTAGATGATGTGTGGGCTTGTAACACTATTTTGGGCATGGCAGGGATATGATCCCCGACCCAATGCTTCCCATCACCCAGGTTTATAGGTCCCAACAGATGTTTGCAGATGAAACTTCAAAACAGAAGTTCCCAAATTCCAAATAACAGCATGAGATACGCATAACACATCAAGGCAGAGATAAACTTTTTGCTCTGATACCAAATGTAAGAAATCCACAGAGATTCTAAATCTTTTAAAGAATCTCAAAATTAAACTTTAAAGTCCAGGAATACCTCCAGCGATTGATGAGGCTCTTGCTGCACAGTCCACTTGCTTCTTCACTTCAACAGCACTCCAGCTTCTTCAATCCAAGCAAAATAAAAATCACAGAAAATCTGAAGGCACTTCCAAGCTATGCTCTCTCAGCTAGATGGTGTAAACAACTAAAGGGGATTGAGATGCTAGCTTGGGGACCAAACAGATGAATTTATAGCCAAGCTTCCATCAAGCTTCTAATGGCTATGTGTCAGCTGTTCCACAGATCAAGGCAGAGAACTCCAGATGGAGTAATGGACCACTTCAGAAGCTCCAACCAGAAAATTAATTAACTGCAGTTGATTTCCTTAATTTAAGGAAACTACTGCAGTTGGTTTCCTTAAATAAAGGAAAGACTGCAGTTCAATTCCATAACTGTAGGCTATAGTTGGAAGAATTAATTGAGCTTAACATCTAGACAAAACTCCATAGAGTTGCTCGAAAACCGGAGTTGTCGAGCTTCAAACCAGGTTGGTGTTTGCGAAGACTAAAATTTTCCAGGGGCTTTAGGATGCTGAAGTCCAAGGGAGATTCACCGACCCTCTTGTATGCGTGATTGTAGCATATGACCTAGTGGGAGTGGGAATGGGAATTGTGGTCACTATTACAGGATCACATGGGAGTGGGAATGGGAAATGTGGTCACTATTACAGGATCACAAGAGGTGGAGTATATGTGTTCCAAGAAGGATATGTCCAAAAGCGGCGTGGGCACTAAGGCAGGGGAAGCGGAAAATCTCATCTTGGGACTGGCAAGGCTGAGCTACGACATCAAATGGACACACTCATTGTTGTATAACGTCAACATGTCGTTGTTCGCACAAAGTGGAAGGTGATGATTCTTTGCGGTAGGGAGTGATTGGAAGGAGTGGAAGAGAGGCCAAAACGTCTCTATTTGTTTTGGGGATTATGAGTAACTGGGAATCCAACACAACACAGAATTTCATTTACAAAACACCGCGATCTTGTAACAGAGTCTAGGAATTTTCATCAAGAACAGAAGGGTCCAAGCATCGGGAGCATAAGGGTCCAAGATTCGATACTAGACATTGCTTCAACACAGACGACACTTATTTTTTCCTTATATTTTTATTCTTGGCTTCCTAAGATTTGGACATTCCTTTTCGCCATTCGATATAATTACTAGTTCATATCTCACACTTCAATGAGTTGGGTATGTAGTTATAAATACAATTGTGGGAATCCGTTGAATCCGCTCCTTTTTGTTTTTATATTTATAATTTAAAGCAGACCAATGAGTTGCCATTTTGAATTTTTGAAATACCAAATTGATAAACATTCATTGCACTCAAAAACTAAGTTGTTGCAATGGCCCTTAGAGTTATGCACAAGCCAATTGATATTCAGCCAAACATACATTAATCAACTCTGTTAAATTATATATACATGTATGCGATATAACCTCCCTATGTGTCATATGTGTATATGTCGTCGGTACAATGGGGTGGTAAGATGTGTTACAATAGAGAATTGTTTTTAAAGAATTTTTTTGGAAGTTTTTACGGTCAAAATCTGGCAGCAATTATTGGAATCGCAAGTTTGATAGCTAGTTTCTGCACAATCAAAGCGTCTTAGGAGTTTTTCAGGGTGCTGAATCCAAATATACAATTAAAAAACCATTTTAAATAATACAAATCAAGATTTAACCTCAATTTTTTTCCATCGAATTTCGTCACCAAAATCTCCAAAAAATCACACCAAAAACAACTCCTTACAATAGTATTGGATCCCCAAACTCCTGAATGGGGTGATGGGCGGGTTTTCTCGATGTTAAAACATGTTAATACGCATCAATCATGTTTATATTGGAGTGGTAAGACTTGTTACGATAGAGTTGGACCCCCAACCCCCCCGTGGGGCAATGGTTGGATCTTCCTAGTGTTAACCCATGTTAATATATCCTTTGTCAGCGTGTTTTATGCAGATCCATTGCAATGAGGACTTGGACCGTTGGACCCCCGATGGGGGTGATGGGTGGGTCCATCTTGTGTTAACTATGTATGTAATCAACCCACACTATAATCAAGTTATACACATTAAGTCATGGTGTTAATATAAGAGAATTCTTGTTATACATAGTGGGTTCGCCTTTCTTTTATTTATTTATTTATTTATTGTGGGGTTAGTTTAATATATACGAGTGGCTCCATATATGACATGTAACATGGATGTAATTCTCAAGTTTTGACCATACCCCCACACATATATATGATGTGGATTAAATATTTGTGTATGGTTCATGCAACGAGTGTGGAACATATTTAATACTTGTTTGACATTTTATATGATTTGCAAAGTGATCACACGTAACTTTGAGCTGGATCACTAGTTTACATGGTTTTTCCATGTGGACTAACTACAAAGACTTAGGTGCCACATTGCATGTTGGGGTCACCATAGTCAATATTAATAAGATGACCTTTCTTAATATTATAACTTTAATTTGGGTTTTGGATCAAAGAAGTAATTACATCGTCCGAAAGATCTTAATGATTAGGATATGATGGCGATATTATTATGTATTTTTGAGAAATAACATTTCTCCGTAACCCATTTTCTAGTAAAGTAGAATTTAGGATGATAGTAATTCCTTCCATAAGGGGTGGTAGGTAGTGTTACATGGATATTTATTTTTCAAGTTTGTTTCTATTAAGATTTTATTATTTTATTGTTTTATATTTTCTCAAATATTTAAATGTTTAATATATCTATAATTCAGGCCAAGAATATTAGTGTTCAGTAGTTCCATTTTGAATTCTCGAATGTCTCAATATAGTTAAAATAATGTTGTTTTCTTTCATTTCATGAATTATTATTTTATTGATTTTTGCTTCGATTTTCATTGTCAATAAAAATTATTTGATATACGCGACATGTAGAGTGTCTCCACTCTTGTAGATCTGGATACTTGGATGACTGAATAGTGCATTAAGTTTTATAACCTTTCCCTTTTCATGTTATTTTAAAATGGTTTCTTAATAATTTGAAAATTTTTGGTTTTTAATAAGGCTATCTGGTATCCACCCCAATTTAATGAATGGAAAATGGTAAACCCATTGTGAACTTGGATGACCAAATCCCAGTATATGCATTCTGAAAAGATAATTAGGAAGTCAATAAATTCGGATGTGTTAGACATTAATGATTATTCAGGCGCCAAAGGTTGTCTATACTTAGTAAATTTCTCAAAAAACATTACATGATATTATAAAACTCATAGTAAATTTCTTGTTGCAAAGAAAGCTCTGTTGCTTGAAAATTTGTTATGCTGCATTATCGTGTTAGAGAAATAATCAAAATTCAAAATGAATTTTTGAGTTAAATTATCTTTTCATTTAAAAATTCATGAATGTGTCTATTCAATATCTTTACTTTCTTCCACATAGGTGCAATGGGTTGAAAATACAAGTATAAAGCAACTAAGCCTATTATCTAGAATTCCAACTCTAAGTTGAAAGTAGTAGAACTAAAATCCAAGCTTTCTGAAGAAAATAACCCTAATTAACTTTCTTTTCAGATACTACATAGAAAACCCAATCAAGAAGACCTATATCTTGGGAGGAAATGCATGATTTTATTTAGAATGATGGTTGGAGACATCCTAAAGGAAGTGGATCGGAAGAAGATTCCAACTCTTGCTCAGATAATTATGTAAATGCCAAGAGAATAGAGTTGCATAAGGTTGCAACCAAGCATGTCATGCTTCCTAATTATGATATGGTAAGTTGGATTATCTCGCACACTCATGTTAAAACATTTTCAAGTGTAAATTACTCTAATAAAGTTATAGCTTAATGGAGGTTTTAGGTTTTACAAAAAATGTATAAACTGAGTTTTCCTAAGATTTATCTTGATAGAGAATATATGATTAATTTTGAGCAAAGAGTGTAAAAAGAAAAAAATGACTCAGTTGGATGCATAAGGGATTGGGTAGATGATTTTTTAGGCTTTAATACCAAATCAAATATTCTCTACTCATTGAAAAAAATTAACAATCCTCATGCATATGTGGTTAAAATGTTGACTAGAATTTATGGGGAGCTAGATCCTCAACATTTCAAGTTGGATTGGGTTTCTCTATTCCATGGAATCATGAATCAATCTAAAAGATTTAATTGGGTAGATATTTTGTCTCAAAATCTATTAGATGTTGCTAAGTTATCACAATCATCTCCACTAGGTTATGGCTTAGGTTTTTTAATGTCGACTTATTTAATGGACGTTGTAGTTGTCTCTATTCCTTTTCCATTATTGAAATGGAATTCGTCTTTCAACACTAAACCTATTCATTAGTTTTCTTCTCTGGGAAGGTCAATATAAAAACCAATTTTACGATATTTGTGAATATATAATGTTTTATTTCCATCAAATCCTTTTTGGAAAGCGTCCTCCTAGAATAAGTAAAGAAATTCAATCAATATTACAAGGAATTGGGGATTGATTTGTTAAAGAGAGTTTTACTTATTTTAGAATTTATGGATGTGAGGATAGTCCTCATGTATTACCCATATTCATTTCTGATATGCTGGTTGTGAGGGAAATATCCTATCAAATAACTTTTCATGGTATAAAAAAATGAATGCATAAAAATTCAAAGAAACTATGACCAAATCTTCCTACCAAGATTGGCCACAAGTCTGTTAAAGATAGAGGTCATGCAATAGTTGAGGCAAATGAAATTCAAGAGGTTTTGATGCATTCACTTCATTTTCTACATGTATGATCCACATGACATCATTAACGTACATCTGAAGTCAATGATGTACCCTACAAACTATGTGCATCAAGAACCACTATTTGATACCTTTTTCAAAAATGTTAAGTCTTTTGATTAAGTTGTATTCAAAAATTTTTGTCAAATGATCCAAGAGGAGAGAGAAAGTATTGAAACTTTCAAGGAGAATAGACACTTGTTTTTCCTTGAACAAAGGAGTAAGACATCTAGTGTTCCTATAGTTGAGCTACAAATGAGAGAAGGTATATGCCCATCCTTCACTGATAGTAGTAATGAGCCTAATTGAATTGAAAATTTATAAGCTCAATAATATAGTGAAGTAATAGGAGCTTAACAACTTGATTAAACAAAATCTAATCAGTAAGAATACGTTTCAGTTCAAAAGGAAAAAAGGAAAAAGAGAAACATGAGCGAGAATATAAACAACAGAGGAAAAAAAGAAAAATTAATAAAATAGGATAATTTTTTAGTTCAAGATTAGAGTTAAGAAAAGAAGTACATTATTCAAAAGGAGATAACAATAGGGGAAGGAAAGGAATCAATAAGTAAAACATACAAGGCTATTAATAAAATAGAAAAGGCTCAATAGATGGGGCACACATGATGTTTCTCAAAGTTTGATTCTCTCTTTCGAAATGATTGAGGTAATATATCCATGATTCATGATGACTCCTTCGGAAACTAGTACTGCAAATGTTTCTTCACTTTTATTGAATGTTGATGAAGTAGAACCTATTAAAGAGATAATTATGTCTCTAGGATATTATTATTTCAATACTCAAGAAAATCCGATTGTGAAGTGATCAAGAAAGAGGAAATATGACCCTTCCGTGATAGAAATACCATTAGTAATGGCATGGAAACCTAGGGGGATCCAAAAGGTACAAGCATGGAGATAACATCAGCCCTTGGAGCTTTTGCTTCAACCAGTCAATGATCACTCCATGAGTTATTTGAAGAACATGACAAACACCAAAAATGAATGATTGAGTTGGAAGCTAAGCTAAAAAGCAATAGGGTCACATAGGATAAGGACTGGAAATTCCATTCCACCAAGTCATGAGAAGGATTTTCCATAGCTATGGTAAAGATTGATGAAAAGAAATGAGATGAAAACTCAAATGGAGGAGCAGTCTAGGAAGCAATTTTATAAGGCTTAGACAAAACATGCTAAATAATTAGAAGACCTATGACAAGTTCATGTAAGAGAAGTTGAGATATTGAAAAAAGAGTTTGAGAATAATGTTCAAATAGTTTCTACAACTTTTTAGGATCACATCAATTATCAAGAAGAACAAATAGAGCAACTAAATAAATGTCCTATGGAGTTGAAAGTGTTCAAAGATCAAGCCATTGTTGTTAATGATCAACTTAAGAAATTAAAATTAAAATTATTCAATCAATAAAAATAATTTATAATTTGTATCATGACTTGCTCATCTTCACAAATTGGGTTGATGTCCATATGCAGGATGATGGTGTACTGCTAGATCAATTTGATAAAGTTATCATGTGGGAAAATAAAGAGAAATATAATTTTTTTGGTAAAATAATTAAGGAAGAAAAAGGGATGATGCAAATATCCTTAGATTAGAGAAAATCTAATTTCTACAACATCAAGGAAAGGATCAAATACTCCTATGACTGGAGTGATTCAATTTAGGACATTGCATTAGATATGATTTAGGAATTTAATATGCCTCATCCTGGGGGGAATAAAGGAGGTTTTAGCTCTGACTATTTGAACCCATGTAATTAATGATAGCAAAGAGGCTAGCAATAGCGAAATTCGTCAAATAATTGATTTTTCCTACGAAAGAGATCCAAATATTCTTCTAATATCCTTAAAAGTGCATGAAATTAAATCGAATATTTTCTTCTAAGTGTAGAATAAAGAAGAGATACACTCTGAAGCATATGGGTTAGCGCTAGATTCGTCTACAAAATAGAATTCCTATTTACTTGTTTCAGATATTTGACAGATACAATTAGTAGACAAATACTTGAAGGAGAAATAAATGGAAGTAAATCCCTTACGGCCAACATAAGATTCAGGGAAGTTTTCTCAAAAGATTGAGGAAGACTAGCAGTGGATGAAGAAAAAATCATCCATGTTTAAAGACAATAAGACATCTAATTTCTTTTAGAATGCAAGAAAATCCTCATGCAAAATTAAAAAGATTTTCTATTTTTAGAAAATAGGTGGACCTTTTATTTTATTTTTGTTATTTATACAACCCTCTTCATTCGAGAAGGTTTTGGAAATCATTGTACTGCAAAATTTCAACACTAATATTTTTGGTCAGAAGTTGTAGTTAATTTTTGAAGATGTGGGATTCATTTGGTGAATTTCTCTTTGCATGGAGTATAGAATGTGATATAATTATTTTATATGCATTTATGTTTTCCATTTCTATAGGCTTTTATTCATTGAATTACTTCCTAAAACTGAGTACTAGAATGTGTCTTTCTTTTCTTTTGAAACAAAATACATAAATGTTTTATTAAGTTATTTAGAGTATTTTGGATTAATTATGAGTCTTTGAATATATTAATTTTCACTATTTGATATTCACCCTATTAGTACTAAGAATTGCTCTCATTTTTTCAATAGTTTTAATTTTTGTAAAGTAGATTAAATATAACATGCAAATAAGATAATGAATGAAGCGAAAGATTTTTGAAGGGATTGGAGAGGTTCTGACCATGGAGATGATGAGGCAGACCTAGGGTTTTGACCTATGGATTTAGACGGAGATAGGTACAGGCCGGCAAGCAGGTGGAGGCCACGAGGTTGGACAACGACAGACTTGAGCGTGAAAGCGAGATGTTTGGCTGCATTTTCGAGGGGGTCGTTAGAGCAGGACGCAAGGAGGGCGCCAGCTGAGTTAGTACAACGGTTAAGCCCCAGGCAGGATCCGGGAAACCCATGTGCGGAGTGAAGGGAAAAAATGGGCACGAGAACAGGAGCAGTAAAATAAGGATCAAGCAAAACCTCGCCCATCAAATAGAATGCTATCGAAGGAAAAGGTGAAAGACTACTCAATGGAGGGATTTACGGCCAACGGTTACCTAGGCATAGCCAACACTTACTAAGGAGCAACTAACAAGAGGATGGGCTACTCAAACGACACCATTGATTTGGACCCCAAAATTGGAGATATTCTGTTGGTCTGGGGCTTGGAAGTCACAGATCTGAATATAGAATGATACATCCATCCAACTGTAAGCCTAAGGAAAGAACCACGTGGCTTAGAGAAGGTCTGGAACCAGGATCATACCCTAGGGTAGCTAGAGGGAAAAACGGTTCTACCCTTCCTAAGCAACTATAAGGACTTCCCGCTCATTCAAGAGGCACAGGCCCATGGCGATCAGGCAAGAATGGTAGCAAAAAACCCCTTGGTAAGTCTATCAAAACCCCACCCTCTCCGTCCATTCTTCTCAGGAGGGTTAGAAGATGTGGTAATTAGCTGTGGGCTAGGGATACCAGGAGAGAATAGTGCTAAGCCAAACTTGGGATCAACATTCCCACATGCAGTTAAAACCAAAAACCCTCCTAGCTGCAGGAAGCTACAACAGAATTTCTGGAGTCTGGGATCAGGGTTTGCGGGAGCCCTGAGCCTAAAAAATGGATAGAGTGAAGGGTTGATAGTGCAGCTAGGGTTAAATCCATGAGAGGAGGGTTCACCCGAAGGGGTAAAGGGAGACAGAGGTAATTTATAGGAAGAAGAAGGTGACGAGAGCAGTCAAGTTCTCACACAGGTGGAAAGAGGCATGAACTAGATCCACCATGAAGCAATAGATGTGGAAACAGTTGGTTCAGACAGGGAGGAAGTGCCACAATAGAGGCAGAAGGGGGAGAAGAGCAAAAAACCTAAGATAATTAAAAGAAAAGGAACTGTCTCAAATATGATTTTGGGGGCAAATGTGTCAATAGACGAAGCCATGGATGTCGCAGATTTGACTCTAGTAGGAAGAGCAAGGGGGAAAAATATTCAGCAAATTTTATCCAAGAATGGGCTTCGTAGTAATGGAAGGAAGGGCTGGACTCAGCTTACGAGGTATCAACGCTTGCAAAGGGCTGGTTCATGGTGAAATTTTCCAACAAAGAAGAGGCTAAATGGGTTCTAGAAAGGAATTGGGCATTCGGTAGGGCACCGATACTTTTAAAAAGATGGAACCCCCTCTTTGATGCATAGAAGGAAAAAACTGATGAGCTACTAGTCTGGGTCTGATTACCAGGGCTACCACCCTTCCTCTAGGTAGAATCTATCTTCCGGTCCATAGGGAACCATCTCAGGAATTATATGGAGACGGATATGTCTTTCCTCCAAACCAAAGACATGGGAATGGCACGAATCCTAGTCAGCCTCACCCCTCGATCAGGACTGGCTGAAGAAATACACCTGCAATACAAAGACTTTAAATATCTTCAACAACTTGATCATGAACACTTGTCATTCCAACGCCATAGGTGTCACATGTATGGACACTTGGCAAAAGAATTTTTGATGGCCCACAGACGCAGAGGCAAGAAGAAGAAGGCTGAGACTAGTGGAGTAGCTGTGGAAACTCCCAAAACTAGGACATAGGAGGGTAGCAAGGAGACATAGCTGATGGACATAGACATGGAGGGAACTTGAAAACATCCAGAAGAAGGACCTGATTAGTAGCAACAGGCTTCAGAGTCCCAATAGCAGCCTTCCATCCAGATCGAAGGGCTAGGATTGACTCAGTACCTTCATGCACAACTGGAAAGAGGCCAAGCGATTGCAAAAGAGGGTATGGGTCTTATTCCAAATCCATCTTCTTTTCCAACAAACTTATTGCATGATATTGAACCAAAGCCTGGTCCCTCCAGGCACTAGAACATGGAAACCCCTCTGCCTCAATCTGACCCCTTGCATTTGGATAACATTATCACCTCCATCCCTTCCCTTGATCTGAATTGTGACAATGCCCCTTTCGCAGTCATGCCTCCGAGAGAGGATCCTCCCCCAGCCACCAATCCTTACAACCTCAGGCCCCATGAACCCCCCCCCCATGGGCTCATCACAGATTGTAGGAGGCATAGACATGCATTCCTCCCAACCAGAAGATAGGAAATCAAGTGGCCGAAAATCAAACTTATCAAAGGCTCAACAAAGAGCCAAGATTGATATTGCGGATGGAAAACAAATGTCCATTTCTAGGGTGCTTTGAGCAGCAAATCCCCTCTGGGTGGTTACCCAATGATCATTCTCTCTTGGAACTGTAGAGGGTTAGCCAGCAACCCAATAAAGCTGGCCCTAAAAGAAGTAATAAGGAATTACAACCCGGATATGCTTCTCCTACAAGAAACTTTGGGTGCTGGAGAGGAGGTCTCTAAAACTCTTTTGAAACTACTGCCAGCCTGTTTCATCCTGGTTTTAGACGCAAAATGGCACTTTGGCGGGCTAGCCCTGGCATACAAGAAAGATAAGTTCAAAGGCCTTAACTCCTAGGGAATGGACCAGGTGATAGGGACTGAGGTGTACTCCCTAGAACTCTGCACCTCTCTGCAGATTGTAAACATTTATGGACCCTGCCAAGGAAGAGCTCATTTTTGGAAGACCCTTCTCTCCAAATCTTCTATCAGCAGCCCTAATCTGATCATTGGGGGAGACCTAAATTTCTCTATAGGCTCTTCTGAAACTTGGGGTCCCATGGTAAGACCAAATCAGCTTTCAGATTTCTTGTCCACCCTTTTTAGGGACTATAAATTACTATACATCAACTTGCTGAAGATAAGACCGTCTTGGAGGAATAGAAGAACAAGGGAAGGACGTGTAGCTAAAAGGCTAGATCGATTTCTCCTCCGGGAAGAAACTGTTGCCAAAATTCTAGTTCTTCACTAGTGGGTTGGGGAAGGTGGAATCTCGGATCACATTCCTATCCTGCTTGAGCTATCTAAGACCCCATAAAACCAGTTGCCCCCTTCAAATTCAACCCCGCATGGCTCCAAGACGACTCCTTCAACTCCCTTTTCAAGTTCACATGGAGATTTTCCAGCTCCAGTGAATTGGACAACAAAGCTTTCCTCTTTATGGAAAATCTAAAAAGCCTTATAAAAGCCACAGTGAACTAGGCCAAAGAAAAGAAGATGAAAGAAGATGAAGAACTCAAACAAATTGAGTAGAAGTTAACCTGGATGGAAAGCCTTGAAGTTGATGGCTATGAAACACAAGAGAAGAAGGAAATAATCATGCAACAGGAAGGGAAAAGGAACAAAATCCTACTAGCAAGGGAAGAGAAATGGCGATTAAAAAGCAGGGCCATCTAGTTAAAGGCAGGTGATGAAAACTCAAAATTATTTCAGAACTATGCCAGAGGAAGGAAGAATATAAACACCATTTGGCATCTAAAAGATGAAGGAGGTGGGGAGGCCCTCTCCTTCCAGGAACTCTCCTAGATGGGCACTAGACATTTTCAGAATCTTTTCTCTAATCAAGGAGAAATCTCATTGGTAGAAGTGATCTAGATTGCCCAGACTTTCCCCTAATATGTGGAAGAGGAGGATGCAAAAGATCTGATGGAGGAAGTTACGAGGGGGGAGGTGGAAGAAATTGTAAAAGCAATGCCTAAAGACAAGAGTCCTGGTCCAGATGGGTGGACAGTGGAACAGTTCCAACATTTCTTCGATTAACTAGGGCAAGATCTAACCGAGGTGGTCGAAGAATCCAGAAAGAAAGGAGAAATCTACCCTCCCTTCAACTCAACCTTCATAGCCCTCATCCCTAAAGAATAAGATCCCTCCTCCTTTGAGGACTTCAGACCAATCTCCATCTGCAATTGTATCTACAAAATAATAGTAAAGGTGATAACCCTCAGGATTAAACCTATTCTTTCCAGGCACATGTCAAAGGAACAACTCAACTTTTTGAATGGAAGACAGATCCACGAAGCAATTGGAGTAGCCTAGGAAACCATTCACAGCATTATCCAGAAAAAAATCAAAGGAGCAGTAGTAAAAATTGATTTGTCAAAAGCCTTTGACAGGGTAAGCTGGATGTACATTCGGATGCTTCTCAGTCATTTGTGATTCCACATTTAGTTCATAAACTGGGTTATGGGATGTTTAACTAGTGTAAGCTTTGCTATCCTCATAAATGGAGCAACCACCAACTTCTTCCATAGTCAGAAAGGACTTCGTCAGGGATGTCCCCTCTTACCCCTCCTCTTCCTACTGGTAGCGGAAGGCCTTAGCCAATTGATCAATGATAGTTGAAGGAAAGGCACTATCCAAGGGCTAGAGGTGGAAACCAATCTGAAAGTAACCCACCTCCTATTCATGGATGACATCCCGCTTTTCACCATAGGGAAAAGAGTCGAAACTCTGGAACTTAAAAGGATCCTAAAGCTATTCTTAAAAGCCACAGGCCTTCAATTAAACAATGAAAAGTCCCATCTTCTACTGGAAGGATTCAGTAGAAGCGAAGTGACCCAAATCAAAGAGGACTTGCCTTTCGAGGATCGAAAGCTCCAAGATAGCTTCAAATACCTTGGATTCTTCTTAAAACCTTGCTTGTACCAAAAGCAGGACTGGCACTGGCTAATAGCAAAAATTGAATCAAGAGTCACCCACTGGAGTTTCAAATGGTTATCTAAGGCTTGCAGACTGACTCTGATCAAATCAGTCCTCCTGGCTAACCTGGTATACTGGGCTGCTTTAACCTGGGTTCCGAAAGGGATTCTGGAAAAGATCAGAAGAGTTTGCAACAAATTCTTATGGGCAGGATCAAAGGAGGACTCAATTCTCCCATGGGTGGCCTGGGAAAAAGTGGCAAGACCAAAAGAATGGGGAGGATGGGGCATCAAGGTTTTACCAGACTTTGGAGTAGCGCTTGCAGCAAAATCAGGTTGGAGGCTTATCAAATCAAACAACCTCTGGACTACAGTGGTAAAAATGAAATATATTGACCCCATGCCACTAGAGGACTAGATCAGAGGCCCATCCAAAAAGAAAGGAAGTATATCAGTGGTGTGGAAAGCAACCTTGGATGGTTTTAAGATCATAGAACAAGGCCTCTCATGGTAGGTAGGAAATGGAGAACATGTCCGCTTAGGAAAGGACCCCTGGGTTGGATGCAATGAAGACTTCAGATTATCTCAGGAACTCACATCTCATCTCAACTCCAGAGGCATAAATAACCTCAGCCAGATAGAAAATCAGGGTCATTCCTCTATTTGGAGTCAAGCATGGCTCACTGGAGTGGACCTAAATCTTACCCCACAATGGATGAGAGAATGAATAACTTCACCTCGGAGCTGTCTCGATCCAATGTTAGGATAAGGGACAAACCAGATCAATTAGTCTGAGTTAGGAAGATACTCCCCAAAGCAAGGATATAAATACTTAATGACCAAGAAAGGCTGGGGGAATCAAGAATGGTGGGTAGCTTCAATATGGAAATTGTAATGCCCGGCAAAAGGCCAAGTGATCTTCTGGTGTATCCTCAAAGAAAAGGTTCCAACTTGGGATATCCTTTAGAAAAGATTCAAATAAGGACTAGGAAGATGTGCCTTGTGCAAACAAGCCTCCGAAACAATCTCGCACCTCTTTATGGAATGCTCCTTCTTCAAAGCTGTCTGGCAATCGGTAAGAGACCTAATACACAAAATTAATGAATGGACCGGACAGTCATTGACAACAACCTGGAAGTCGTGGTGGTCCAACCATACTGAAGGGAACCTGTGAAATTTACCGCTTATCATCTTTTGGGATGCAAGGAACAAATGTATCTTTCAAGGCATTCCTCCATATGTGGATGGCACAACCATAGGAAGTGCATCCGTATACACAGGCATCCCTGAACCTTCCCATGAAGAACACCCCAGATCGATCATACAAGAATCAATCAAGGATGGGATCCCGTGGGCATACCTCGAAGAGGCATCTAGCTAGGAAAACAAATGTGGAGTAGGATTGATCATTCATCTGAACCCCCATAGAAGCCTTTCAGCCTCAATATGCATAGGGAGTGGAACCAACAACTTTGCTAAGCTGATAACCTTAAAACTTCTCCTATGTTGGCTCATCCATTTGGGTATTGTCATGATTCAGATCTTCAGGGACTCTCTAAACATTGTCAAATAGTTCAATGGAACCCACAGATGTTAGAACTACTTGTTATCATCTCTCTTAGAGGAAACCATGAGCTTCAAATAGCATTTTAATCATATCTCACTATGTCATATATACAAGGAACACCATGATGCTGCAGACAGGCTTTCTAAAGAAGGTCTGCAACAAAATCTGGGCAGTTGGCGAATAGAGCACAAGGAGATGGACGAGATCCATGTGTCGGATCGTCCACCATATGTGCAAGACCCATCACTCTGAAATCAAGCCAGAATTGGCACCTATCTGTTCTCTTTTGTTGTGTTTTTTGTTATATTGTTCAAACATTTCTTCAGACATGCTCAAATACTGCTTAAAAAACAAAAAAAAAAAACTTAAAATCTTCAAAAAACAATGTTGCCCCATCCTATTTGGGTTGTTTTCCCTTCTAAGGAGACCCGGGATTGGAGCAGCCTCAACAAAACTAAAAAACAAAAATTTGGAAACAGTGGTTTCATAAATTGGTTTTGATGACCACGCGGCATCTGAACTGACTTCAACAGGGTTTCTCCACATACAGGAGACCTTGAACAAAACTTGGTCAGTGAACTGCAATCAAACTTCGAGAGACAACAGAGGAAATCCCTCAAGCAAATCTCAACAACTGTATGAGTAAAATCATACAGTCACTTGAATGTTTATAGCATATACAATGTAACTTTTTATCATGCAATGAAAAGTTTTATTTTTTTCTCGGAAAAAAATAACATGCAAATAATCCCCTAATAACATTAAAGGATGATTTGTTAAAGATCTATCAATGGAGCACATAATTCTCATGTGGCTTCCTAAGCCGACATATCACTAAGAAAGATTACTACCCAAATAATTATAGTTCTCTACAAGATTGCATTTGGGTAATCTTTCTCGCACCCCTATTATTGGATAATATAAGCCTTCCAAGAACCCAACAATTTGTATATATTAGGTAATATTTACTTGCAAATATAATTTTAGGTCATATATTTTCCTTAGTTTAAATTAGTTTATATCATTTTTTAGATTAGATTAGTACAATAAATTGGGCCTATATTCCAATGGGTGTCACCATACCAAATAAATAGGAGTATAATTGGGACCTTGATTAGGTGATATCTTCCCTAATACAGGTGGATTTTTTTTCGCATATCAATTCTTATATATGGAAAAGATAAAAAGTGTGGGGAAGATGTAGAACCCTATTTCAAACAATGTCACTATTAGGTCTATTTAAAAGACCCTGTATGGTTCTAGTTTTATTTTTTTCCTACTCATATAATATGTATTATTCCATTACAAGCATTCAAAGCCCCCATTTTTGTTAATATCCCCAATATCTTTAAAGTTATTCTCAAACTTGTAACACCAAAAAATTATGCTAAAAACTCTACTAATAATTGTTGTCCTTGTAATGGGACCTCTATGAAATTACTCAAACCCTTAAACAAGACAAAAGAATAGTGGATCATTAGGAACTTTCTTGTGGTGTTCCTACTCTTAATCATCAAAGATATATATATATATATATATATATATATATATATATATATATAGATATATATTTTTTTTTTTGTGATAGCCTAATAATATGTTTTAACATAGATTGAATAATCTTAAAGTTTCAATCTAAGCTAATAACATCCTATCTAATTATAAGGCCTTTGTTTGACACCTAATCCAATAAGGGTTATGGTGTGGAAGTTGAAAAATCACTAGAGTCATAAGAACTTGGAATATGAAACCAATGGTCATAAGAATGTGTATAAGTGTATATATTTGTTAATAGAAATGTAAATCACGTCTTATCATTCATATATGATGGGCCTCTAGATTAAACATAAATTAAGGCCCATATGACATCACTTTAGCACATTAAACCTCTCTTCTTTGCACTAGATGCCATATTTTTAGCTTTAATATGTTCATTAGGAAGGTTTAGAGATAATTGCGTATTTGTGCTAATATTATTTATTTTTGTAGAATATTATGAGAATACTAGGCAGATTATGAAGATTTGGAGGAGAAGACAATCTAAGGACTTGCTCCCTGCTATAGGACGACCAAGAGTGGATAATGAAGGAACAAGATGTTGTTGGAAACCTTTGAGGACTACTAAGAGGGGGTGGGGGGAGGTGTGAATCAATAGTCCTACTTCTTAACAATATTTGCAAATTATTACTTTTACTGAATCACACAATTACTATTATATCAACTCAAAATATGTTAGCAACATATGTGTAAACAATAAACATGTAAACATATAAGCAACATATATTAAGAGAATACTATCAAAGAAAAATAAAAAAAAATCAACACACATGAGACACAATATTTCTGGTGGAAACCCTTTCGAGGGAAAAACCACCCTTTTTGTTGTTGCCCTACTCTGAATTTATATTATGTTAGGAAATTGGTCTTTTAAATAACTAGTTGACTCCCATCAGCATGGAGACTTAACCTTATATACAATATGCCAACACTAATTGGCTAGGAGATTTTATTCTATTGATCAAATTGGAAGATTCTATTCTCACATAGATCTATTGACTACCATCCGCTGAAAGCCACCATGATCAATCGATCCTCACCCAACTCCGATTGGACTATCCAACTACCATTGGATTGAGAAACTATTCCTTTCATTCAAGCTTCGATATCCCTACTCCTTTCTCATGAAGTCATTGCTCCTATACACTATGTGGATCTACTTTCATCTATTTTCAAAATGGATCCAAGACACTCTATTCAATAAGAATTCAACTCTGCAAACATGCCCTCAACAACAAGCTACCATCACCAAATAAAAATAGAAATCACCACAAGAAGTATGCTCTCCAAACTAGCAAAATAGTGGCCACATCAAATCTGAATACTATCAAACCCTCACGACAATATCATGTAGCATAATACAACTAACATCATGAGACACTATGGCTATGTTCCAAATTCATCAATAGCTCCTGCAAAAACATGTGTTAGAGTCACCAACAAAAATATACTCCAACAACATGCAAAAACTCTCAAAACAATCTTCACTACAACAATTTCAAATCTGATTTGAATATTAATGCACTGCTTCAGAAATCTACTCCATAAATTTCCATTACACTCACTCACTGAAGCATCTATACTCACAATCAAATCTGAATCATTCTTCCACTATGCAACCTTCTCCAATTCACTCTCATACTCAACCAACCATCAATCAACTCCAAAATGTAGAATATAAAAACATGTAGCACAAAATTGAGCTTGGGGCTAGAATCAAAGGTGCACAAATTGGAAAAAATTAATCCACTAACACTATAACTTATGCACTAAATGTATTCACATCATGAAAGGAATTTTTCAAAGCATTTCTGATCTTTTTCACTTTTTTTGGAAGCCTCTAGGAATTTCCACTTTAATTTCCTTCCGAACAGTGTGAGGAATGTGAAGAAAATCCCATGAAATGCCTCGGTCGCATGTTTGACACTATATGAACTTGACCAAAACATACACTCACTTTCACAGGCCTATATCCATGTGACTGTAACTTTTCATTCACTCTCATGATCCTGTAAGGGAGATATGGGGGCAGAGCATAGGTGAAAACATAAAACCTTAAGTCTAGATCCTTTGCCACCTATTGGAACATCTTCTCCAACTCCTATGCAAGCCTCCAAACCTCTGTTATGGCATCTGACACATTTTCAAGTGGATCAAACAAGTCTCCCAGTTTTCACTACCAAATTAATCTATAAGGGCCAACAAACAAGGTTGGAAAGTGTGCCAACAAGTCCTCCACTCTCTAAAAAACATTTGAACAAGTTGCAACACCTATGATAGATCTACAAAAACCTCTATAGCACCATAATCAAGCCATCACATCACGACAAAAATTCTTCGTCACAAGCATAGGCATGGAGAAATAATGAAGATCTAGTTGACACCTCAACTAGTGTTCCATGGACCATCTCTATCACATGTAAACTTGTATGATCAAAATGTAGCAACATCCTTTACCTGTAGGAGCACCATCCACCTATATTGTAGCATCAACAAACCATCATGACATATCTATCAATGCACATGCCAACACATGCCAACATGAGAGACATCATACTATTGACATCAATGCCAATACTTCATTGCCAACAAACTCCCCATTTGGCATTGATGTGAACCTCAACAACATGTGAGGTTGATCTCAATTGAAACTGCAACTCTGAAACTGATCTCTATCCATCAAAATTCTCTCCCCCTTTGACATCAATGGAAAAGGGTCAACTCCATTTGAATATGCAGCAAGAACTAAAGCATAAGCACTAGAGTAATACATCTCTACATGAATGAAATATAATGCATCAAATATCAAACATGCCTCCATATAAGAAACAAGCAACATACATATCCAATCAAAATCTAGAGCAGAATACCAACCAATAACTATTAGTAGCAAGCAGCATCATGCCAACATAAGGAAACCATCATCAACATATGCATCATCATCATAATAAACATTATGAGCAGCATCAAGTATAACATCAACATGCATATGCATCATCCAACACTCCTCCATATGGAAACATCATATGAGGTAACCACAATCAATCTTCCCCATGACTACATAGAAACAACTATCATGATATCTCATCACTTGAGACCAATAACTCCATTGTCATAGCATAGCATGAACACCTCCAAGCTTACCGTAATGCTAACAAATTATGCGTGAAGTATTAAGAGAAAAAATGCCCCCCCCTAAAACATGTCATCTCCAAGTTGTAGAGATACCAATTGTTGGGCTAAAATGATCGCTTCAGCTACAAACAATGCTTCCTTTTTAAAATAAAAGCACCATATGGACTAAGACTCCATATGACCATGACTCAAGTGACATATACATGATAAATACATGATTGTAGAAGTGACATAAGACCTCATACATGATTATTGCATGACCATATGATGATGATTAGGTGCTCAAAATTAGGCTCAAAAATAAAAGTGTCAAAATCTTGATAAACTTAGCTTCAGATCGAAGAGCTCATCATTATGATTCCAATGGTGTGAACGAAACTCAAATTCGAGCTCTTATGCAAAAGTTATAGCAATTCAAAGTTCAGGTTTGACTTGCTCACATGGTAGGATTGGATGATGTGGCAAGGTCCTTCAGCGAATGAGGAAGCATCAAGTGGCAAGCTGCCATTGGCCCCTACATGTCTCAAATCAAAATCGCAGGTAGGTCGGTGTTAAAAATCGACCCCCGGGCAGGGAAGGGTGCGATGCAATAAGGCAGGCGGGAAGGATTTCAAGAATTGTCCGGAGCCACGATGCGATGGATAGCAATCGTGGATCGGCGAAGGGTCGACATTACAAAATCAACCCCCGATAGATACCGGGTTGCGATGCAATTTCGCAATCGAAAATTGCAACACGATGCAAAGTCCCACATATCCAAGACCCTGGTACTCCAACAATTGTGAAAGGATCCCAGACGCGATACATTTATAAGTTCTCATTAAAAGTTCCGTCGGGTCCGCCGAATCGTAATCTCATATCACCTGCTTGATTCATAGTCCATAAGACTGCAGGACTCCGTCGATTGCGATTTATGATAGATAGTCGATGCCGATGGATTATGGCCCATCGCACGGTAAAATTCTCGCTCGGTTAGTGGATTTTTGGAGCGAAATTGTGGATTCTTGAAGGATGTGGAGCAATTTGTGGAACGAATAGTGGAAAAACTAAGGGACGTCATAAATTCTTCAATTTTCCACCAAATTGGATGAAAAAAGAGGCTAGATAGCCATTTTTCAGTATTCTGGACTCATTGGAGTAGGTTTCAGAAGCATTTGAGTATTGTAAACACAAATTTTTACACTTTTGAGAATAATAGAGAGGCCCAAGCCATTGGAAGCTAGACCAAGGAGACGTATCCCAGGAGGGGTGAACTCCTTTATCATGTGCTTGTTGTAATGTTTTTTTGATGATGTTCTGTACATGTTTATGTCATTGTTCAATTTCTAATTTATTTTAAATTACTCATAAAATTAACTTAAAAACTCTTCATTTCACTTGAAAAAATTCATGAATCCTTAAGCACAATGAAAGCATTTTGCTTATAATCTGAGGAAGATCTTAGCACTGCAAACTAATATTCTAAATTAGATCAGATGACCTCATGACTCATGACTATAAGACCCAAATGATAGTACAACATAAATACATGGCTCCATGAGCATTATACATAGATTTATCAATAAATACATGACTTCTATGATCATCTCCTATCAACCAATGACTCAAATACATGATATATCATGACTAATACATCATCATTAGCCCATACATGTGGCTGAAAAATGACTCCATAAGACTCCTCAAAACACGCCTATCACCATGATGACTCAATAACTATTGATTGAACTCTCAACCAATACATAATGATGAAACAATAGCAAATACATAATTGTAGTAACTATAATATAAAAACCTATATATGGTTGGTCCATGTCACAAGTCATCTCAATACATCCTAAAGTCATGATCACAATATATGCATGGATGCACATATTTTCAACGACCTGTTAGTGGAACCAAATGCATATACATGGCTAAAAAATGTGCTCTATTTCGCTCATGAAAACACATAAATCTGGCACAAATAATTGAGTGAAAAACAATGAAGAAAATTCTAATTATCACATGTAAATACATACCATGCATAGATCCCCTTGAGCTCAATATACCTCCAATAGATATGTTGATCCTATGGACCTAAATGTGCACGAGGCTCAAATGAATTCATCATAAGCTGCTACAACAACTCGTCATACGCTCCCCATGTGGTTATGCACCTTTCATGATCTATGGTCCTTTATAAGTATGCATGAATAATCATAGAATGTAGGAGGGAATGATCTTCACTATTTGAAGAGTTGTTGCTCCTTCTTTCTCCACATGGTTTTGGGTCGCTTCTTCTCCTGTTTGATCAACTGATTCTTCTCTTCCTTCTCTTGCTTCCTTTATTTCTTCACTTGCTTTGTACTAGATCCTCTTGTTTTGGCTACTTTTGATGGTTTTTCCTTGACTAATGAGGCAACCAAAAATATCTTGCCATATGGAAAAATCTATGGAAAATATAGTATTCCACATGGCCAAGAGGATTAATTCTTCTTCTTCTCATGCCAGATCTAAATCTTGCATGAAATGTGCTTCTCTTCGATTGGTTAGATCTAGAATAAGATACCTTATGGCCAAATAGGTGACCTGAGTAACGATAACCATAAAAACCATGAGTATACATGTTAGCCATTCTCCTTGGATGTTGATATTGCTGGAATCTCTGTTGATGTGGTTTATACATTCAGCTCCAACAATTTGCTACAATATGTCCAAACTTGTGACAACTGTATCATTCTACATTATGCATAGAAGGAACAAAATGAATTTGATTCCTTTGAAACTTTACAAATTTGTCACGATCATCTATAGGAGTGAAAGGTCTTTTGAATGTGGGTGCTCCTTGAGATTTTATTCCCTACTGCTAGTTTTGATGCTTGATCTGTTGTTGGTTTTTCTTTCTCTGTTGTTGGTTATTTTTTTTGCTATTCGACTGCTTCTTGCTTCCTTGGATCCCACTTTTGTCCCTGGTATTATTTTCTACAGGTTCCTTGGGTTCTTTTTTGGTGTTTTTACCTACATGCAAACTAGACTCACCCTTTTGAAATCCAATACCATATTTATCCAATGGTGATCTTTGGATCTCAAGAAAATTATCCAAGGCAATAATACTCTTGTCCATCTTCCACTGCTTTATCAAGGAAACCACTTCAAATTCTAATATATCAACCTCTTCTACCTTCACTTGATATTTCTTCCTCATACCTTCCCCAAATTTTTGTGATTTAGCCAACTTAATACTTAAGTTGACAATCTCTTGCTTGAGCTTTTCCTCCTTTTCATCACAGATCTGCAATAATTTTTCTTGATCTTTGCATGCAACGATTAGTCTAGAAATTGTAGGAATTTACAGAGCATGTTCCTGAGACTGAACACCAAAGGAAACCGCTCACAAATAGATCATAGATCAATACACCAATATTTTTGATGTGGTTAAAACCATCAAAGAGGGAAACAGTCCACGGACTGAGCCAACGTGGTCACTTCAGGAAATTTATTAATAAAAGAATGAAAATTTACATAAACTTCTCTCATGAACGGTCACCTTACAAATGACCTTGCATGCTCTTTAAATAGAGATCATGGACCAATCAGGTGTTAAGCCATAGATCAAGTGTCAGTAACACCGAGGAGAGAATGAATTATCAGATCACTTCATGTCTAGAACATATTGTGACCAACGAATTGTAAGTTACAAAAGTACATAGTAAAGAAACAAACTTTACCTAACTCTATACTAGACCAAGTTATACTTAACTATTTCCTATGTGTCGGAATATCCTAACATCCCCCCTTAAGAACAACTTGGGATAGGATTGAAGGATGTACAAATATGACACAATAGGAGAAGGAAGGAGGAATTAGAGCCTATCCCCCCTTAGTGACAACTTCCTGAACTCCAACCACAAATCAAAGTTTAGTAAACTTCGCCTCTGTGAGAGCCTTTGTAAAGATGTCTGCTACTTGATCATCGATTGAACAATATTGCACTTCAAGAACATGGTCATGAATGAGATTTCTGATGAAGTGCATGTGTAGTTCAATGTGTTTGCTGCGCTGATGTTGGATTGGATCTTTGCATAGTTTAATGGAACTTTGATTATCACACCAAAGTGTAGTCATATGTTGCTGCTGAAAACCAAACTCTAATAGGATCTGACGGAGACACATGGCTTCCTTACTAGCTTCTACGGCGCCACGATACTCTGCTTTTGTTGAAGAAATAGAAATGGCATTTTGTTTCTTGCAAGCCCATGTAATAGGTCCATAACCAAGACTGAAGACATAACCTGTACTAGACTTCTGATCATTAGGGTCACCAGCCCAATCAGAATTAGTGAAATCAACCAATAGAGGAGATGCTTCTGTACTGTAATGAATCCCCAATTGAACTATACCTTGAACATAACGAATTATTCTTTTAGATGATTTCCAATGACTTTCATGTGGGTTTTGCATAAACTGAGCAATAAGGCCAACAACAAAGGAAAGGTCAGGACGAGTATGGATCAAATACAAAAGTTTTCCTACAAGCTGACAATATAAGGTAGCATCAAATTCAGGGAAGTACAAGTGATTGAAAGTTTGGATTCAGACTAAAAGAGAGAAGAGGCTGGCTTACAACTTTCCATGTGAAAGTGGCATAGAAGATCACAGGCATACTTGGACTGGGAAAGGGAAATACCTTCCTTGGATTGCAAGACTTGAAGACCAATAAAATAATGCAAGTGCCCTGAGTCTCTCATTTAAAACTTCTTTTTAAGGCTGGACTTCACATGTTTTATAAGGTTGGGATCACTACCAATAAGGATAAGATCATCAACATAAAGAACAAGAATGATAAGAGACTTACCCACTTTTCTTGGTGTAGACAGTATTGTCAGAATGACACCTAGAAAAGCCAGTATCTAAAAGAAAGCTATCCATTTTGGCATACCAAGCCCGAGGGGCTTGCTTGAGACCATAAAGGGATTTCTTAAGTCAACATACAAGGCTGGAGTCTATTTGTATAAAGCCAGTCAGTTGTTCCATATAGATTTCTTCATGCAAGTCCCCATGCAAGAAGGAAAATTTAACATCCATCTAATGGATTTCCCATTTGAAAGAGGTAGCAAGGGAAAGAACAAGGTGGATAGAGTTCATTTTGGCAACAGGGGAGAAGGCTTTAGTATATTCAATGCCTTCAACTTGTGAAAAACCCTTAGCAACAAGACAAGCTTTATGTTTATAAGCTTTTCCATCTGGTCCATACTTGTTTCTGTAAACCCATTTGCATCTAAAAAGTTTTGTCCCTTTGGAAGAGGAACAATATCCATGTATCATTTTCCAATAGTGAACGATATTCTTCATTCATAGCTGCATCCCAATCTGGATGGCTTGAAGCTTCTGCAAAGGTGTCAGGATCATAATTCATTAAAGCTTGAGCTAGTAAAGAAGAGGCTCTATTGAACTGAGAACGTGTACGTCGCTGATCTGTAGGATCATCTGCAAGAGCACCTGCTGCATCCTGAGTAGCATAGACCCATTTTGGAAGCTGAGGAGCTGAAGGAAGATCCTAAGAAGGTAGGGGAGGATTGTCATCCTCACATCATATAAAGAAGAAATATTTTCAAAAGTAGAAGGGATATAGAGAAGTGGCACATCCGTCGAAAAAGGCTCGTAGGCCAACATATTTTCAGCAATCTTTACATATCTTCTAATGATAACATTTTTGGACTTAAGTGGAATAAGTATATATCCTTTGACATCTTCAAAATATCCAACAAAATACATTTTTCACTCTTAAGTTCTAAAGCTTTATGTTTCTCATCTGGAATATGGGCCCATGCTTCACTTCTGAAAACATGAAAGTGACTTACGTCTGGTTTAATTGAGCTCCATGCTTCTTCTGGAGTGATATTCTTTAAAACCGTAGTAGAAGTGCAATTTACTATGTAATTTGCATAGTTAATTGCTTCTGCCCAAAAATTAAGACTAAGTCCTTTGGATTGAAGCATGCAATTAGCCATTTCCTTTAAGGTGCGATTCTTCCTTTCAACTACACCATTTTGTTGTGGAGTATATGGAACAATATGTTGCATTTGAATTCCATTCTCAGAGCAAAAGTTGATGAATTTGTTGTTAACATCCGCCATTATCAAATCTTAGCTTAAGAATTTGATGTCCAAATTGTTTTTCAACAAAGGCCTTAAAGGCCAAGAACATGTTAAACATTTCACTCTTGAGTTTTAATAAGTATACCCAAGTGCGTATGGAGAAATCATCAATGAAAGTTAAGAAATACTTGTAGCCAGAGAATGAAACAACTGGAAGTGGACGACATCAATCACTATGCACAAGTTGTAAAGGGGATGAGACGTGCCAAAAGGAATGTTTTTCAAAAATATCCCGATGATGTTTTCCGAGTACACATCTAGAACAAACACCCTCTCTGCAAGATACCATAGGAACACTTGTCACCATATTTTCTTTACATAGATTTTGAAGGGAGCGATAGTTTAAGTGACCAAATCGCTCATTCCAAAGTTTTCTCACTTCATCAAGATGAGCAATAAATACCGAGGGGAGAGTTTATGACCCAAAGTCGTTAAACTTATACAACCTTGTAGAATCATCAACAATGCCAATAGCTAAAATATGTCTAGGATCTCTTAGGTCCTTAATTACAACATCATAAGGTGAAAATTCAATGATTTTACCTTCACCTGAATGAGTTATCTGATATACAAATAGAAGGTTGCAGGATAAGGTTGGAACACATAATACATCATTAAATTGACTATTTTCTAGATGAATAGTTCCAGTCCCTACAACACTAAGAGATCTATCATCACCAACATATATATGTTTGGTGTTACAATCATTTAAAGAAGAAAACATGGCTTTGTTTTTGGCCATGTGATAAGAAGCTCCAGAATCAATGACTCACTCATGAGAATGAGAAGCAAAAGATAAATTTAGTGCATAATTAGACTGAGATGCTTGACAACCACATGCAGAAAGTGTTATTCCTGAAGATGAAGTTGAAGTTGAAGAGTGATCCAAATGGATGTTATGCTTCTTCATTGCTGCTTCCAAGGCTTCCATCTTCTTAAAGCATTTGGATTCAAAGTGGCCATTTCGATTTCAAAAGTTTCAATGTCTATTAGTCTTCTTCCCTTTGCTTTTATTTTCCTTATCATTTTGTTGAATGTATTTTTCATTTTGAGAATGAAATTTCTTAGGACCCTTATTTGGTTTAAGACCATTCTTTTTAGGATATTGTTTCTTAGGATTCTTTGAATTTGGTTGTTGTTGGGCGGTTAGGGCTTTCTTAGAAGAGTTTCCAAGATTAAGAAGACCAAGATGTAAGAGTTTTTCTTGTTCTCTTATTAAAGAATCACGAAAGGCATCAAAAGAGGGTGACTTGTAGTCTTGTCCTTGAGAAATGAAGGCTTCTCTAGTAGAATGGAAGGTGGAAACAAACATAGAGTAGGCTTGTCCCAACTTAGTAGGAATGGAATAGATAAGGCTACCATCTTCTTTCTTAACCTTAACACCTTCCAAGAGAAGTCTAAGGGTCTTGAACTTGGACAAAAAATCTTCAATGGAAGAAAAATTATTGGGGTCCAATCTAAGCAACTCATTTTCGAGTTGATGGGCTCTAATTTCATTTTTAAATCCAAAAACTTTAATGAGCTGTTTCATTGCTTCATTAGGGGTATCAAGTTCTGCGATATGGTATCTAAGGTCTAGAGAAATAGACATTCCTATCAACCCACATGCTTGATTTTGCCTATTTTCCCATTTGGTTGCCTTATCTTCATCTTTACGTTTAGTTTCTTGGCCTGAGGCTATTCTGTAAAGACCTTTACTTCTAAGTAAATCCACAATGTAGGACCACCATTAGAAGTAGTTCTTGCTGTCAAGAATAACTTGGCATGGAATTTCCATTTTAACAGAAACTGAAACTGTAGATGCTGAAACTAAGTGTTCCAATGGAAATATCTCGAAAAATTAGGCCGATTAAAAAAAACAGCTTCCGGATGAAGAAGTTATGGATTTTTGAAGAAAAGGTGTTGAAGATGTTGACGAAGTGCATGAATGTGAGAAAATGAATGATCATGTTATATTTAAAAAAAAATCCCCCCCACCTTTCCCCTTCCAAACTTAATCTAATTTGCTCGCTTTAAAAGAAAATATGTGACCCACTTTTATAAATAAGTGAAAGTCACTTTTACAATGGTACTTTATGAGTTACCTACTAAATTGTAACTTAAATAAAAGATAAAGAGACTTTAGAATTATAAGTGACTTACTTTTTATAATGGATGAGAACACTTCTACATAAAGTAACTTTAAAACATAAGTTACATGTGCTTTTTGAAAAAGTAACTCAACAAAAGAAAGATTTGAACCCAAGGCCTATATTCTCCTAAAGTAACTTTGGACCAAGTGAGCTAGTTTAAAAAGTTAGTAATTTTTGGAAAAGTTAGTCACTGAAGCTTTGGGGTGCATGCTTACTTGAAAAAGCTCTTTTTGCCTAAAAAAAAAACCACACAACCCAACACAGACATACAAAAAAAAACAAACCTTATGGCTTCAACTTAGCTTTCACTAGAAACTAAATATTTTCCTTAATGTTTCTGATTTTCCGAGATCACACTAAGGCGCGACGGAAAAGAGAATACGCATGAGAAAAGTCCTTCCTTTTTGTTTCTCGTTTGCCCAGATCGCAGAGAGTCACGGGGAAAAAGCATACGCAGAAATGAAAGGTATAGATTCGGTAATAAAAAACAGAGAGATAAATAGCTAAAACTGCAAATAAAGACTGTATACCTCTAGATCTTAAAAATGACGTAGCTAGGGCTACCAGAAACCTTTTCGCATGAAACAAAAGGGGTTCCTCACTGGAACAGATGCTCCTAACACAATAGAGTAGTCCTCTTGGCTCGAAAGTGGTAAAAAATAGCAGATATATGAAACCACAGTCAGATGCAGTTGTACCAACTTCCGATTTGGATCACCAACATATGCAACCCTCAAATTTCTTTGATACCATGTAGGAATTTGCAAGGTAAGTTCCTCAAACAGAACACTAAGGGACACTGCTTACAAACATATCACAGATCAATACACCAGTATTTCTGAAGTAGTCGCATTAGCTCAGGCGGTGGATTGTTTCCCTCGTTGAGCGTTTTAACCACGTCAAGCATACTGGTGTACTGATCTGTGATCTGTTTGTGAGCGGTGTCCTTTGGTGTTCTGTCTAAAGAACTTACCCTGTAAATTCCTACATAAATCTCATCTCTAAGACTCTTAATAACATTCTCATTATCACTATGTGCTTTAGCATGTTCTAAATCAGAACCCTCAAAATTATAACTCAAAGGGAAATCATTAGTAGTTATGCCTTCGGATTCAATACTTCCTAATCTTTTCTCATCATCCGCTAAATCATGTGCACTAGAAGAATGAAAATCTTATGGCTAAGATTCTTGTTTTTGAAGGCCCTTCTTCTTGTTCTTGTTATTTTTTTCTTCTTGTTTCTCTTCTTCTCATTTTCCTTATTGCTGTAGGTATCGTCACCAATATGGATTCTAGCTTGTCCCACATGTCTTTGGCACATTCAAAACCCACTAGTATCTTCATATCATCATCATGAATATTCTTATAGATTATGCATCGTGCTTGTGCATATTTTTGCAAAACTTCATATGCAATTGGATCTTTGCCACAACCTTCACACACTACTTTCTAAATGTTAGTTCCACAAGATAATAATTGAGATTTTACATTTTTGGGCCATACCTTGTAATCTACAACAGTAAGGACAACCATTCCTAAGAAAAATCAATTTCCATCAACAAACCCTGGATCTACTCTTTAGAGATCAAGTTGCAACCAAGAGCTCTGCTCTAATACCAATTGTTGGAAACCTTTGAGCACTACTGGGTGGGGGGGCTGAATCAGTAGTGTGACTTCTTAACATTCTTTTTTAATTATTACTTTTACTGAATCATGCACTTATTATTGCAACAACTCACAATATGTTAGCAACATATGAATAAACAATAAACATGTAAACATATAAGCAACATATACTTAGAGAAAACCATCAAAGAAAAATCACAAAAATCATCACACATGAGACACAATATTTCTGGTGGAAACCCTTCCATTATGTCAAGTAATTGGTCTTTTACATAGCTAGTTGAATCCCATCAGCATGGAGACTCGACCTCATATAAAATATGCCAACACTGATTAGATAGGAGACACAATTATACTGATCAACTCAGAAGACTTTGTTCTCACACGGATCTATGGACTACCATCTTCTGAAATCCACCACGATCAATCGATCCTCATCCAAATCTGATTGGACTACCCAACTACCAGAGGATTGAGAAACTGTTCCTTCTGCTGAAGATTCAATAAACCTGCTCCTCTCTCATGAAATCACTGCTCCTCTACACTATGTGGATATGCCTTCATCTATTTTCAAATTGGATCTAAGATGTTATGCTCAACAAGAATTTATCTCTGTAAACATGCTCTCAACAACAAGATATCATCCCCAAATCAAAATAGAAATCACCACCAAAAGTATGCTCTCCATACTAGCAAAATAGTAGCCACATCAAATTTGAATACTATCAAACCCTCACAACAATAGAATTTTTCATACTACAAATGACATCATGAGACACTATGGCTATGTGCCAGATGCATCAAAATCTCCTACAAAAACATGTGTGAGAGTCGCCAACAAAAATATACTCCAACAACATACAAAAACACTCCAAACAATATTCGCTACAACAACTTCAAATTTGATCTAAATATTGATGCACTCCTTCATAAATATGATCCATAAATTGCCATTACACTCACTCATTGAAGCATCTATTCTCATAATAAAATCCGAAGCATTCCTCCACTATGCAACCTTTTACAATTCACTCTCATACTCAACCAACCATCAATTAGCTCCAAAATGTAGAATATAAAAACATGTAGGGCGAAATTGAGCTTAGGGTTAGGATCAAAGGTGCACAATATGGAACAAATCAATCCATTAACACCACAAATTGTGCACTAAATGCATTCACATCATGAGAGGATTTTTTTAAACCATTTCCGATCTTTTTCACTTTTTTCTGGAAGCCTATAGGAATTTCCAAGTTAATTTCCTTCCAAACAGTGCTAGGAATGCAGAGAAAATATCATGAAATGCCTCAGTCGCACGCTTGACACTATTTGAACTCAACAAAAAGGTATAGTCGCTCTCATGGGCATGTCTCCATGTGACTGGGACTTTTCAATTGATCTCATCAACTTGTAAGGGAGTGGCTGGTGCAGAGCATAGGTCAAAACATCAAACCTTTAGTCCAGAACTTCTGCCACCTATTGGAACATCTTCTCCATATCTTGTGCAAGCCTCCAAACCTCTTCCATGTCCTCTTACACATATGCAAGTGGATCAAACAAGTCTCCCAAGTGTCACTTCCAAATTGACCTACAAGGGCCAACAAACAAGGTTGGAAAGTGTGCCAACAAGTCCTCCACTTTCCAACATACATTTGAATAAGATGCAACACATTTGAAAAATATAAAAAAACCTCTGTAGAAGCATCATCAAGCCATCACATCACTACAACAAGTCATCCTCATAAGCATAGACATGAATACCTAATGAAGATCTAGTTGACAACTCAACTAGTGTTCCATGAACAATCTCTATCACATGTAGATCTCTACGATCAACACGTAGCAGCATCCTCTACTTGTAGCAACACCATCCAACTATCTTGCAACATCAAAAAACCATCATGACATGTATATCAATGCACATGCCAACATGAGTGACATCATACTATTGACATCAATTCCAACACAATCATCCCAATATCAACTCAACTAGAAGCATCATGGCCATGTTGACATTAATGAAAATACTACAATGCCAACAGATATTATTAAATTATTGCACAAATTCTGGAGCTCCAATGATTGAGAAAATATAGGAATGTGTTCCCTGTCATTTAATGCAAAATCCTAGTGTTGGGAACTTGATCCAATTTTTGAGGGATTTTGGAGGTGAAATCTGCCTCCTTTCAAGGAGAATGCTTCCCCATCAATTTTATAAGTACCAATTCGAATTTTCTTCTAGGGGCATGTATTTCTTCGTCTACTTGTGGAGAAAACTTGTTCTTTAGTAACTCCACTTTCATTTCTAACAGGGATGTCCTTGGATTGATTCAAATTGAATTTTGGTGCCACTTTTAGCTTCTAAAGCTTGGTTTCCTTCATAGGACTTTTTTTTTCCTTGGGCTTGTCCATCCCAGGAGCTTCATATCCCTCTTGTATAATTTCTTTATGTCTTTTGAGTGTCTTTTTCACTTGCATCTCTTATTTCTGCATTTACTATTCACGCTTCTTTTGTTGTAGGTTACATTGGTTAAATGATTGAAATGAGATATTTTTCAAGTTATTCACATAGTCAAAAGCATGAGGCATTCTTATAATAACTTTGAAAATTCATATTCATCAATGAGCTACTTGGATTAGGTTACTAGTTCACGAATCTAGAATTTCTGGAAGTCCCTTGTAGCAAAATAGTAGTAATTTTCTGCTATTTTTTAGAAAGTGTTAATGAGCTTAATTTGAGTTTATTCCACTTGTATTGGATCATAGAAACATTAAAGTTAATAAAAAATTCACCCGATAGCATTTTCACTTTATTAAGTTAGGCATTTGGTAGGTTAACTAGATCACTAGTTCTTGAATTTCTAGTTTTTAGAGTAGTAATTTTCTGCTATGTTTTAGCACGAGTTAACAAGGGTATTTTGGAGTGATTACACTTGGAATGGAGTCCTAAGACACCCTAATTAATAAAAAATAATCCCATACTATTTTCATTTCATTTACTTGGGCATTCAGAAATTATCTCCTCATGTAGCAAAATAGGGCCACCTGTAGCACTCCTGTAGCACATGTAAAATTGACCATATTTGCTTTAAAAGATTGTTTTTTGTATCTTAGGCTTGAATCATGACCCCTAGGCCCTAAATCAATGATTGAGGAAGACCAAAGACCAACCTAGACCCACCTTTCCTTCACTGCAAGTACAAATATGCAATCATAATTAGAAGATAGATTTCCACATTTGAATAACAATGGATGTTTTCTTATGAAATGTACATGGATTTTGTTACTAAACCTAAGTTTCCTTGAACACAATGATAAAAACGGCGATTCATTAATGCAAGTTATATTAGACTTGGTTATTGAATTCATGCTTCCTTTATGTTTTAGTTACAAGCATTAATGTTGAAAAGATCAAATTTCCTTTTTCACAAAAACATTCTACATTCTACAAGCAGACTAATGTTTCCATTTTTTCAATTAGGCTATTGTTTGATTTCATGATATTCACTTCATTTCATCAGATCAACAAAGGAAGGACACATTGCATGTTGCACATACAGTGTCAACACCTCTTAATTTTGTACGAACTCTGGGTTGATAATTTAAGTTGGTAGCCTTGGGAGTTGCAACATTCTTGTTACAACACTGGGGCTCATCAATACCTTGTCCACATTGCACGTGTGTGTTTAACATGGTATCAGAGGTGGAGAATTATTTCTCTACTGAAATTTGTGCCATTAGTTTTGTGGCCTTCCTTCAACAACTTGTCCTTCCATCCTGACACAATGTTTATTTTCTTGATTGTCAATACCTAATTCTCCCTTTAAAATAAATTGCTCTGACATCTCTACACTAACTATTTCATTTATGCATACCCATCGAGTGATTAACCCATGAAAGCCTTTATTTTTTGCACGTCCTCTAAAATATTGGGATGTTTAGCAGGTATCTAACATGAAGGTAGCCAAAGCTCGTAGGATGGGTTTGATATCATCTAGCTTCTTTCCAATAGTAGAAACAAAAGTGAGTTCTCCTCATACTAAGGTCTATAAATTCAAATGGAATAGCCCTTGCTTGTTAGTCTCCAAGAGTGTCTTATAGTCTACATTTTCTCTAGTCAAGTTCTAAAATTAACGTCTTTATACATAAAATTTATCCTCTCACCCTAGGCACTATCCTCCAAGTAATTTCATCTTAGCGTTCTCCCTTCCTCTCACATCTACTAACACAATGCAACCTTAATCTTGTTAAAAGAGATTGGAGAAATATATTCATAATTTCTCCATAGGGTGTAGTCAATAACCTCATAGATCCTAGGTTTGGCTCCAAAACAAATTTTTCATGGCATTCTCACATGAGCTATTGGGGTGAATTTCAATGGTTCCTTTTTTGTGAAAGGAATCTCATAATACGAGAGCATGAATTTGCTTCATGTACTATTCACACAAGATCCCAATACGCTCCATTTTTTTAGTTTTGTCAAAGCTAGTGTCTTCAATCCTCTCTTTCTCAACTCTGTTGTTTCTTCTATTGTTAACCCATAAAAGTCATCTTGATCATCCTTGGATAGAGAGGCTTATGTGGTTTCCATAAAATTAGTGGAATAACATGCCTATATTTTGGATTGTAGTTTTCTCTATGCTATAATTTTGATAAATTATTTTCTCACCATTTTTGTTCTCCAACTGATAACAAAAATTTCTCATATCAACCATCGTCACACCCATACATTTTATTCTCATAGTCGGTGCACGTCTCCAATAGTTATGTATATCATTTAGCATGTTATGAGTTAGTCAATCTCTACCTAAATTTACTTGGTGTTTGGTGTTTTGGAGATGATTTTTATCAACGAGAACTTGAATTACAAGAGCTATAATGGTGTAGGATAAAATGAAGTTATAATCCACAAAGCCAAAAATGGATTAGAGGTCCAGTCCACGTCAAAGGAGTTTGTGGGGCTTCGTGAGTCACTTCAAGAAGCATCCACCAGAGACGTGAATGCATGTATGAATGTCTTGCTTGAATATTAAACTACATAACACGGCTCATTGGTCAACACAATTTTCATTGGGATGTTTCAAAGAAATACAATCTGTGTGCTTTGATTTGTCCCTGTTTGTCTATTCTCTCTCAAAATGCAAGTAGTGTTGAATGTTGGAGCTAAGTGCATTAGAATAGTAAGTGCAACCATATTGAATACCAGTATGAGCTATGTGCGTTGGTTTGCAATGGTGATTTTGAATGTTGCTGCCGTGTTCCATGAAGGTCGTCGTTTCTTTTTATATGTGTGTTGTCAACTTGAATGGTATGTATTGTATACGCCTACGTTAACTAATTTTAAAGGCCGATGTATGTTTTATGGTCCTAAATTAAAGTTTTTAATGGTCATATTTGATGACATGGTTTGAATAGTCTTTTTTTTTAAGGTTTTGTGTGGTTTAGGACTATATGTAAGTGCATATGGTTCATGACAACAATGTTTTTAAAATGAGTATATGAATGAATTGAGTTTTGTGGGGCGTAAGGTATATAATGGTATATGTTGAAAGTTGGCGAGCGTTGAATTAAATATATTGAATATATATTGTATGTTATTCTTCATCCATATGCACCGATGGTTTTCATATAGAAGGAAATGATTATTTTGGAAATTAAAAGTAGTATTTTGTGGAGGAGAGTTCATTTATTTGTATTTCCATCCTTAAGAACTATCGCACATTATCGCACATTGATTGTTGATTGTATTATCGGTGTATTTGTTATGGGTCTAATTAATGAAGTATTAGAGTTCCTCAATATTCTGATACATTTTGCTACTGACAACACCATCTAAATCAACAAAGACTCTTTCCCTATCGTTCTAACCTATTTACAATATGCACAAGAAAACATTTAATATTTATAGCTTGAGTCATAGTAATAGTGAGATGAGTTACAATGGGGTGAAAGCAAGAAGATGGGTTACACTTTTGGGCCAATTGTGGCAATGAAATTTCAAGTTTTTCTTCTTTTATCGAATTGAAGCCCTCAAAATTCATATAAGCATTGTGAATTTTGATTCAGAGTAAAAAGACAAATTGTGGATAATTATGTTGTTTTCCTAATGATATTTTTTTTCAAAAATATTTAGTGTCATATAATATGTCAATTTTTCATTAAATGAAATGCACGTCCTTGCAAATTTTCACACATCTTAAGAGGTATGTGTGTGTTCACGTAGCATAACTTAGTCTAAAATGTGTTATATATATATATATATATATATAACACATCTTAGTCTATATATATATATATATATATATATATATATATATATATATATATATATATATATATATATATAAGCATGATCTACATGGAGAGAGATAAGTTTTTCATATTAAAAGTTTATTTTTTTATGCAAAGATATATGTTTTTATTATTTTTCGAAGTTGGTGAAGTAATATTTCAATTGTATTTGGCAGACACGTGTTGAAGTAAGGTTTTTTTCAACTATTTAAATAAATTGAAAAACCAAAATTACTTTTTGAAGAGGACTCGTAAACGAAGATAGTGGTATCTTTTAGAATTTTTTTTGTTGTGTATATTTTATGATATATTCAACATCTTTAAAATAGTTCAAAATTTTTTCAAGCATTATATTTAAAAGAAATTAGATGAAAAATATCATATGAATTCGAAAATGTTAAACTCAGATTCCATTGCATAGAGGATTCCATCATGGATCCAATGTGATCAATTCTTCCACCTAAGGGAAGATTTAGACCTAAGCCCACTAGGGCACACAAAGGAGTTGCCGAAAATTTTGTAGAAGGGGTGTTGAAATTGTTGATTTTAAGACTTAAGAAGCTCGATCAAGTGCTTAAAGTGCTTGATCATGCACCTAAATTTCAAATTTAAATAGATCGATTGAGGGTTTCGTAACCCCTCGATCGAGCCATATACATGTTTAACAGGGGCTCGATCAAGCCTCTATAAAAATAAAAATAAAAAATTAAATGATCTAAAATTAAACTTTTACCTCAGTTTAAAATTCCAAATCTTATTAGAATTTTTGTTATAATGTCATGCAAAAATCTTATTAAATTTAATATTAATATTAAAAGATTATTACTATTATTATTAAATTAAATGATGAAATAATATTAATAATTTTTTTTAATATTAATAAATTTTAATGCTAATATTGAATTTATTAATTTTGGATTAATATAATATTATTAACTTTAATATAATATAAATTTCTTATATCATAATATATACTAGCACAAGCACATTAATAAAGCTAGTTGATATACACCATACGCATCAATAAAACAATCATTAACACAAAAAGAGTCATACAAGCTGACTCATTATATGTTAATTTTATTTAACCTGATTTTTTAAAAATCTAATATAATAAAATATATATATATATATTTTAAATCCTGAAGTAATCAAAACCTAAAGATACCTTTAAAGAAATAAAACCTAAACAATTTCAATCGGAATACATGAAGCACTCTATGTATCTTTGATGGAGGTGGATGGAACATTAATATTTTAGATAATTTTAGATAATTTATTTCCATGGAAAATTATCATTTTCCCTCCACGTGAATGTACAAGAAATATTTGAAATTGTTGACACCTAATAAGAGGGATTGGGTGTACAACTGTAATTAATGTAAATAAATAATAGAGAAGATAGAGATTCGTCAGGAGATGAATTGAACAGTCACTCCCTCTTGTATATAATAATGAACAACTTGAATGAAAGATATGAGTTTTGATTTGAGGAGTTACCTCCTGTGCTAACATTGTATCAGAGCAGGCACCATTTTTTGGCTTCCTTTTAATTTGTAACTCCTATTCTGTTTTGCCTTTTTTTTTGCATCTTTTGCATGTTAACATTTCTGTCAAAACCCTGTGAAATCTCATTCATTGTTGTTGCGTCGAATGGTGCATTAAATCCGAAGGAGAGCTTTCGTTCATTTATCATTTAATACATTCGTCGAAGGTACTGTAGTGACTTGAGTTTCCTCCCTTGGGCCGGATATCAAATGCTATAAAACCAC
Source organism: Pinus taeda (assembly GCA_000404065.3). Taxonomy (NCBI): domain Eukaryota; kingdom Viridiplantae; phylum Streptophyta; class Pinopsida; order Pinales; family Pinaceae; genus Pinus; species Pinus taeda. The sequence goes on from APFE030989709.1 coordinate 47,563, forward strand.
ATATATAAATATCATCAGGTCCGCTTTTAATAACATATCGCAAGTCTCCTTGCCCCGATCAATACAACTGCATGTTTTCTATGCGATCATATGGTTTCCCTTCATTAAACCCACTCGGACATAGTTCCCGAAGTTTCACTTTATCTGGCTCATTCTCCATTGTTGATCTCAACCTCCAGATCCGACGACTGACATCGATTTCGGGGGGGGGGGGGGCACTTGCACGACGGTTACCTGACCGAAAAGTGCCCTTTAATCTCCACCGTTGATCAACACTCCCACAATCCGATGGTCTACAGTTATTTCGGGTGCATTAGTTGCACGAGAGTTAACCACCCGATACGAGCGGTTTTTCTCTCTCCCTTAGTCACTATGCGTCAATTGCTTAGTGGAATTGAGTGTTGCCCTCTCAATACCACTTACTGTTCTTTATCTGTCCAAAATCCCACTTGTAACTTGAAATCCACCTTTAGCTGTGGTTATCGCCCTGACTTGTTTTGCTTGCGATAACCGTTGATCGCTTACCATTGATGACCCTACTCCGTTTATCTCCTCCGCTCATCTCCTCTGCTCATCTCTGCCACTCATCTCCGTCGTTCATCTCTTAACACCGTTCATCTCTCCGCCGATTCATCTCTTAAACGTCAAACTCTAGTATACGGGTGAAAGAAGGTGATACCAAGTTGAATGCTATTGGTATAACGTTGTTCATATAATGATATGCATTCAATCATATCTATTATGGGAATAGTTCTCACTGGAAAGGAGAATTATCCTGAATGGTTACGGAAAATCCAACACACTCTCATTTTTAATGAGCTATGGAAAGGAGTATGTGTTGGAGAAGGAGATGAAGAGCCAGTCCAGCCTACCTCAGACAAGGAGTTCGCCATTTGGGAAAATAAGAACAACAAATACTATGCATTGATTGCAACATCAGTAAGTGAAGAGGTGAGTCGACATATTTCGTCATTTTCAAATGCATTCAAAGCCTTACAAAAGTTGAAGGAACTCTATGACTCACAATCTACACTTGAGGTTGTTCAACTCATGATTAAACTCTTCACCCTTGAATTACAAAATAATGATTCTCTTTCTTTTGCATTCGAAGTAAAATCTATAATGCATGATAATAAAAGTCACTAAGGTTGAATTGGATATTCCTTCAATCGCTTTTCTCAAGGCACTTTATCCTACTTACTCCAATTATCTTGAGTCATTGTAAGCAAATGGAAATCTCAAAGATATAACCTTTAACTCTCTTGTGAAAAAAATTGCTGAAAGAAAGAAATATTTTGGAAAGAAGACAACCCCTGAATCTTCTGAAGAGCTTGTGTGCCTTGTTTATAAAGAAAAGAATCTTGCCCAAGATTCTTCCAGAGGAAGAGGTGGTCGAAGAGGAAGAGGAAGATATTTCAGAGGCAGTGGGGGCAGACACTCTCAAGGAGAAAAGTCAGATTTGCATTGCATATGTTGCAAAAGAAATGGATCACATGATGCCTCCACATGCAAGTTACCTAGGGACAAAGTTGAGCAGAAAAGAAACCAACCTGAAGGTAAAACTAATGACACAGACAAAGGTAAAGCACCTAAATCCGCTCATTATGTTGTGGCACAATGTAATATTAGAGTAAATGAAGACTTATTTAATGCTTCACTTGCTTCTTCGAAAAATGAGTGGTTGCTTGATTCAGGAGCAACTTGCCACATGCCTCATAGAAAATATTTTTTTGAAGAATTTACAGACAATGTTGATGGAGCAGTATACTTTGTAGACCAATCAAAACTCAAGCCATCAGGGCTTGGCACAATTAGGCTTAAATTTCCTGGTCTTCTAGAATTTCTTATACATCATGTTCTATATCTCCCATAGCTGAGGAGAAACTTACTATCCTTGGTCCACATCCGCCAGCAAGGTCACTCCATTCATATGTTTGATGGCAAGCTTGAGGTGAGAAAAGCATCTGACCACTCACTTGTCATGACAGGGATACAAGAAGAAAGGCTTCTCAAGCTACAGGGTACCTCTGCTCGTGCACAACATTTCTCATATAATTCTCATTATGAAGAAGGTACACTTCCATCAAGTTTATTATGGCATGCTAGATTTGGACATTTGAACTATGACAACCTCCGCTTGTTGAAGAAAAATGGTGTTACTGGTTTGCCTACAATTCCTAGGAAGCTTAAGCAATGTGATGCTTGCATTTTAGGAAAGCACATCAAACAGTCCTTTCATGATTCACATTCAAGAGCACATAGAAAACTTTAACTTGTTCATTCAGATTTATGTGGTCCAATGTTTGTTCCTTCTACAAATGGAAATAAATATATGATGACATTTATTGATGACTACACTAAAATGTGTTCGGTTTATTTATTGAAGAAAAAATCTGATGCTTTTCAAAAATTCAAGAACTTTAATACATGGATTGAAAATGATGCACAATCTCATATTGGCTCTATTCGCACTGATAATGGAAAAGAATACACTTCAAATGAATTTGAAAACTATCTTCGCCAACATGGGATCAAACATCAAACAACTGTGCCTTATAATCCCCAACATAATGGTGTAGCTGAAAGAATGAATAGGACAATTTTAAATATGGTATGCTCCATGCTATTCTTCAAAAATGTAAAATGATGTTTTGGGCTGATGCAATTCTATGTGCTGTATATATAAAGAATAGATGTCCATATAATGCTATCAGAAACAAGACTCCTTATGAAATGTGGTATGGGCACATTCCTTTGGTAAAGCATCTCAGGGTCTTTGGTTCCACCTGTTATGCCTTCATACCAAAGGTACATAGAAACAAACTTGGTGCAACAAGTCATAAGTGTATCTTCCTGGGGTATTCAAACACCTACAAAGCATACCATCTCTATGATGAAGTCAACAAAAAGTTTGTTGTATCTAGAGATGTGATCTTTCTTGAATCATCCAAAACTGACAATGTTGTTGAAAGGCAACTTGATCGCTTGGATAGATTCAGAAATACAAAATCATTCCAAGAATTTGATAATCAGATTCCACATCTTGAAGGGGGATTTCCTATACTAGATCAATCTGTGGAATATTCTTCTGAAGCACTCTCTCCCCTACATGAAACTCAAACAACGGATGATACTTTGAGTGATGTGATTGACAGAATTGGGAGACTCAATCTTGATTCAGTCCCAACTCAATCAACAGAGCAGCCTGGACCATCTGAGAAAGGTCCCCCAAAGTGGCTGACAAAGACATTTGAAAGTGTACATCCTGATGAGGTTGGAAAGACAGGAACTAGAAATTCAAACCGGAAAAATTGAGGTAATGTAGATGACTTTGATTCACCTGTTGATAGGATGTTTCTTATGATTGTAAATTCAATTTTTCTACATATTTTGAACCAACTTCCTTTAAAGAAGATGCTTCTCACGATGAATGGAGAGAAGCAATGCAAAAGGAGTATGATGCCTTGATAAATAATGGCACTTGGAAGCTAGTTGATCCTCCATTAGGAACTAAACCAATTGGCTGCAAGTGGGTCTACAAGAATAAATATAAAGATGATGGCTCTCTTGACAAGCACAAAGCCAGGCTTGTGGCAAAAGGTTTTGCACAGAAGGAAGGGGTCGATTATGAGGAAACTTTTGCCTCCACAGCAAAATGGGCTACCATCCGGACACTCTTTTCCTTAGCATCTTAGAATGGTTGGAAATTCCATCAAATGGATGTAAAAACTGATTTCTTGAATGGAGATCTAAAAGAAAATGTTTTTATGTCCCAGCCTGAAGGATTTGCTATGAAAGGACATGAACATAAAGTATGCAAACTTGTGAACTCCTTGTATGGCCTCAAACAAGCACCAAGAGCCTGGTATGAAAAAGTAACTGAGCATCTTCTGAAACTCAATTTCAAAAATTATGATCTTGATGATGCAACTTTATTTGTTAAGAAAGTTGGCAAAACAATTGTATATTTTGTGGTATATGTAGATGATATTTTGATGACAGGGAACAATGAAAGCTACATTGCATCCATAAAGAAGGAATTGAAAAGGTTTTGAAATGACTGATTTGGGCTATGTTCATTACTATCTTGGTATTGAAGTAACTCAACATCTAAAGTCCATATTCCTTTCCCAAAAGAAGTACATTGGAGATCTGTTGAACAAGTTTGGCATGACAAAATGCAATCCTCTTACCACTCCAATGGTACAAAACTTAAAGCTCACATCCATTGAAGGAAAAGAATTTGAGGGTGCAACAAAGTATAGACAACTTGTAGGAAGTCTCAACTACCTAACTACTACCAGACCAGACATTTCGTTTGCTATTGGAATCCTCTCCAGGTTTATGCAAAAGCCTTGTGAGGGACATTGATCTGCTCCAAAAAGAGTTCTAAGGTACTCGAAGGGAACTCAAGACTTTGGAATCAAGTATACACAAGTGGATGACTTCATTTTGATTGGATACTTTGATTCAGACTTCGATGGAGACAAAGAAACTGGGGTATCAACTTCAGGATATGCTATGAGTCTTGGATCAGGAGCTGTCTTCTGGAGATCACGCAAACAATTAGTCCCAACAGATTCCACAACAGAAGCAGAATACGTGGCAGCAGCTGAAGCAACAAAAGAAATTGTGTGGCTCAGGAAAATGCTTGAAGATTTGCAGGTAAAACAAGTACAATCAACTCCACTCATGATTGACAATACCTGTGCAATAAAGTTGGCCAAGAACCCAAAGTTCCATGATTGAACGAAGCACATCAATACTAAATATCATCTGATTCGACACCATCTTGAGGCCAAAACAATCTATCTCCGTCATTGTTCTACAAATGAGCAAATTGTAGACATTTTCACCAAAGCGCTTGGAAGAGAAAAGCTTGAATGATTCAGAATGATGCTTGGACTCACCAACATCCCTTCAGATTAAGGGGGGGAATGTTGACACCTAATTTTTGTGATTGGGTGAATTTATGTAAATAGATAAATAGAAAATATACACAGTCATCGGGAGACGAACTGAACAATCTCTCCCTCATGTATATAATGAAGACCTACTTGATGGAATAATACAGTTGAATCATTTTTGCCTTATGGAGTTACTGCCTGGCCTGACATCAACCATGCCAAGGGTTATGTTGGCTGACCATAAACCATGCCTACAGGAATCCCTGTCCACTTCACTCTCGCACGTGGTTTTTGGCTTACCACAGACGAACTCTGCACAGTGGTTTTTAGCTAACCACAAACCTGCAATTACAAAGTGGTTTTAAAATTACCACGAATTTTATGCGGGTACATATGTCCCATTAGGCTTACATTACACACTCCAACTCTTGGAGTTACCAAGTACATACTTTACAAAGACCACTATAAAACATTACATAGACTTTCTTACTAATAAATGTATAAATGCATGTGACACATAATACACTATGAGTGTGTTCCACAAACTCGCACTAATTCACACAAACTTTCACTTGGTTGTCCATTATCCTTTAATCGCTATTGCTACTCCTCTCCCTCATCTTTTGAAATTATTCGCTTCTTGGGCATCTTTGTCTTTGTCAATTAAGTCTTGGAACTCCACGCTTCACATGTCATTTGTTAGAGTCTTGAATTCTAACAAAATAAATTTAACTAAATTGAATTAACTAGGCTCAATAAGACTCAATTTTTATTCATGGTTCCAATACTATAACTTTCGTATCATCAAATTTCTCTATCTTTATCTTTATCAACAAATGAATTTAGACAACCATTTAAAAAAAAATGTCACCACAATCCCAGTGAATCAACATTTTCTTCGTGCCTTTTCTCAAACCCTCGGTGATATTCGTGTCGCCCATAAAAAACAGTCGCTCGACTAGCAGGTTCGCTTCTTGCTAACCGGGGTGAAGACATGCGTTTCAAGGGAAAAAATGTCTTGACCGTCAAAGGGAATACAATGACGGATAACCATTGGACTCAGACAACCAACGACGGATGCTCTCTTTTAGGGAAGGGAAGCAGGAGAAGTTAAGATTCATCTTTGCTTCTCGAAGAAGCAATAAAATAGCTCTTGCTGTAATGTCCCCGAAGCATTTGAAGGCTTCAGCTTCGTGATTCTTTAAACATTTGTCAAAGTCAATAGAAGGTCATGTAAGCAAATTTTTAAGCATTGCCGGTGGAGAATCCGATTTACAAAAAAATAAAAAAATCACGACTGTCTGGCAGTTTTCGTTATTTTATTTCTTGGAGGCTTCGCTGGCCACAACGAAACCCTTGAATTCGAACTCTTGGGCATCAATGGCTTCTAAGCTTATCTGTCCACTCGGTCGCAAGTTCTAATCCAGATGCTTATCATCGTGGTACACTGTCAGTTCTTGAGAAACGTTTTGACGAGGACCTCTAAAGCTTGCAATAGAATCGTCTAGGATTCTCAGCACAGGATTCTCAACTGCGCCAACAAATTTGAACTCTTTCAGGCATTCCAAACCGGAATGAATGTGCTCAAGACAGATGATGAAGAGCTCAATCAAGACACCAAACACCCACGCTCTGCACCTTTTGATAGGACTCAACGCTGATCTGCACTCTTCAACAACAACAACGATCAACCTAACTAGTGTGCCACCCTTCATAATGACAAGTTCCTCCTGGAAAAATATTCGACACACGCAGGGATGAGGTACTCTCACGTTGCCACACAACACATTACCACTGTTGGCGATCTACAATGATTGACACACTGCTCTCTGCGTGGCTCATTCAATGCAGAGAATCCTGTTTACTCCAACTGCTCCAACCCTCAATACAGACAGGTGCTCAACCCTCAAACTGCTCGACGCTTCACAGCTCCTCGCGTCACTCATTTTAGTGGTGAGTTTTCTCCAACGATATGCATCTCTCCTTCCAGGGAGGAGGAATAAACGATGGACAAGCAAATAAAAAATAAATAGGCAAACAAACACGGACCAAACTCTCTATTTCCCTTGGCCAAGGCCCAAAAAGGTTTTGATACCAACTTGATATGCATCTCTCCTTCCAGGGAGGAGGAATAAACGATGGAGAAGCAAATAAAAAATAAATAGGCAAACAAACACGGACCAAACTCTCTATTTCCCTTGGCCAAGGCCCAAAAAGGTTTTGATACCAACTTGATATGCATCTCTCCTTCCAGGGAGGAGGAATAAACGATGGAGAAGCAAATAAAAAATAAATAGGCAAACAAACACGGACCAAACTCTCTATTTCCCTTGGCCAAGGCCCAAAAAGGTTTTGATACCAACTTAAAATAAAAACAAGAGCATTATATTTTATCATATCAAATAATATTATATATAAATATAATTAGTGTTGTCTCAAATAATATTATACATAAATACATTTAATGTTGTTTCAAGATAGATAAATTAAGTTAGAAACATAATTACTTGGTTGAGAGAATATTTCAACCACACACCAATCTATGAATATTTAGATATAACAACCCTAAGGAATAGGGACAGACTCTTTTAGATAGAAAGAATCAAAACTTAGGCAAGTATGAATTACAATTTCCAAGTCACCCCCTTAATCACTATTTGTCTCGATCTCAATATTCAAGTCTAGTTGTGGTCAAACATAACACATAACACAAGAATATGTCTACGTCATATAAATGAGCAACCATCCACCAAAATGCATGGGTGCCAACCACTGCAAAGGTCAGTCTACTAGTATGCCCTTCACATATATAGTTTTGTCAACCATTATAATTGCATACATGTACCTATACCTACAAATCCCCCTCCATCATCATCATGGGTTTTATGGGATTACATTTATATGTATATGTATTTGGATCAAATTTAAATAATGGAAAAAAAATATAGACATTTTCGAGAGAGAATTTTTTTCCAAAACTATTCCACATTATTTCAACTTATTTTTTCACTTACTTAAAAACATTAGCTAAAAGAGAATATGAAACCTAGTCTAAGATCAAGTATGAATTAGGCACCTATAAATAAAAATTTGTAAGAATTAATAATTTTTAATAACTATGAAATTTACATATCAATGATATTCGTTAAAAGTGATAAATATTAGTGAGAATAAAACCATTTTTCATTTCATATGTGATATTAGAAGTTTTTTTGATATTAAAAGGTTTTGTTTTTATGGGCAATTTTTTCTTACACATGTTTATTTTGGAATAATGTTTTAAAGGTTTAGATTTGCTTCAAAAGTAATAATATTCGTTTTTAATTATGAGATTTATTTTTTAAACTCTCTCTTTTCTTCTTCGTGACCCCTTTAAAGTTTAGATAGATTTTTCCAATTACATGGGATTGGTTATTTAGGAACTTGTTATTATATATATATAAATATGCATTTTCTAATATATAAATAAATTCAAAGCCATAAAAAATTGCAAAACACTTACATTTTACAAATCATACAATTTAATACAAAATTAACCTTATACAAAAAAAATTAAATATCAAATTGCACTAGGTTTTGTAAGCATATGTTATAGCCGGTGGTTGGGAGTGTTCATTAATAACCTCCACACTCCGATTCAAATCGCTATTAATACACGAAAAAAATTGCCGCCATTTGATAAAGCAACTATGATGCAACCATGTTGTAATTAATGTTGATATATATGAACTTCTTCCCAAAAAGAAATCCATCTCTCACAAAAAAAAATGCACTAAATTTTCCTGTATCTTTTATAAATCCAATAATACTCAAATAATAATGATTTGGACAAATGAATTCTCATTACCTAGTGGACATAACATAACACTTGCAGCCAGGGTTGGAATTTGGATTCCTCTTCGCCCGTCAGACAATTTTTTTTTTGACGTTTTGAGTCTTTATGCTGCCCATCAAGAATATTATGTTTAAATTTTTTCCCTTCAAAAGTGATGTCTTAATAATAAATTAACTCTTCACTAATGAAGATTTGATTAAAATATTACCCTTCAATATTACAATTATGTTAAAAATTTTCACATATTTATTGTAAGCAAAGAAACAAAATGACCATAACACATAAAAGATTTATTGAATCAAGAATTTTAGTTTGAAATTTCATGAGCAATCACAATAAAATCTCCATAACTTATTGTCCTTGACCCAGACATGCCAGAACATTCATATGTAACATGCACCTCAAGTCACATCAACAAATCAAAAGGGGCCTAAATAGATTTACCCGTGAAAAATCGAAAGCTTACAATACTTGTGGCACAAAGTCAAATAGAGAAAGACTAAAAATGTGAAGCCTAGGAGTAAATACATCAAAAAAAAATTATCTACAAATTTATAGCTTCTATTTGTAATAAGTGCCAAAGCATAAAAAGAGCCAAACAAAGCAATTTATAGATGGTTTTGTCAAAAAAAAAATCCAAGATAACATATCTACATTATTATTGTAAATCTACGTTATTGTGTTTACAATTGATTTCTTCAACACCAAAGAGATAAACGTGACACAGTAACAAGAAGTATTTTGGTCTCAAGATGACAATCAATGTTGCCAATATTAACTCATAATATATTTACTTACAATAAATCTATTCACAATGTTTTCAAATGGAAAAAAAGATGGACAATGAGAGCCCTAAATTATTCACCAATTATGGTGATTAATTTTTTTTACCAATATTGAATTATCCAAAATCAATATCTATCTCTATATATATAAAAGCATGGGTCTATGAATATTATAGCCTACCATAAATTGAGAACTTAAACAAGGTTTACCAAAGCCAAAGTGGCCTACCATAAATAGAAAATTGAAATAAGGTTCACTATTGCAAAAGTAAATGTGGAGATGTATAACCAAGGCTTGCAAAATAGAATTTTTGAAACAAAGTTATCTTACAATTATTTATAAGAAAATTAGTATCCAGGATTAGAGAGATGATTAAGAAACAAAGTCTGCAACCATTGTAGAGTGTTTCCATTTACCAATAAAGTGCAAGCTAAAAAATCGGCCAGAATATGGTACAACAACTAAAACTAATTATTTTACCGTTTGAGATTATCAAAAATTGATATATATCTATATACTTATAAAAGAATGAGTACTTGAATATTGAGGCCATCAGAAATTGAGAACTCGAACAAGGTTCGTCCTTGGAAAAATAAATGTGAAGGCATATCTCCAAGCATTGCAAAGTAGAATTTCTACAACAGAGTTGGCCTGCAATTGTATTTAAAGCCATGGGTGTCCCAAGATTAGTGAGGTGATCAAGCAATAGAGTCCTGCAATTGTATTTAAAGCCATGGGTGTCCCAAGATTAGTGAGGTGATCAAGCCATGGGTGTCCCGCAATTGTATTTAAAGCCATGGGTGTCCCAAGATTAGTGAGGTGATCAAGCAATAGAGTCCTGCAATTGTATTTAAAGCCATGGGTGTCCCAAGATTAGTGAGGTGATCAAGCAATAGAGTCTACCACAGTTATAAACGGTTTCACTGTTTCCCACACTGTGCAAAAACAAAAATCTGTTAAAAGATGATACAAATCATTGTGGGTAGTTCCCTCTTTCTTAACATTAAAAATATGTGAATTAAATTTGTAGTAATTCAAATCTATAATCCAAACATTCCATAGATTGGATTTTTCAGGGCAACAATGATACTGGATAGGTAAATGATAAGTAAATGCATGCATAACCAATGGAGTCAATAGAATATTAAAAAAAAACGAAGGAATTCATGGAACAAGAAATGCCAGCAATAATGATATTAGTTTGGGTCGATTGTTTCACTTCTTGATACAAAGAACCCACCCCTGCACGCAGAATCTTCAGACTCATACAAAATGCCTCTACTGTATTAGCATTTGGTTTCAGGGCTATTCCTATAACAGACCTAGCTTCATGGAAAGCTCGAAACCCAACTTGCATACAGCCACCACCTCATTCTATTCTCTCGTGCGCGCTGCTTTCCTTCAACAAGGTTGGAATTTGGCATTTTTCCCAATCATAGGGTATTTTACCGGGCAAAATGTCCTTAATTTTTTAAAGAAAGTAGAATCTTTACCATCTCTATGTCGTTGTTAGCATTGGAGAGATCTCCATCATACTATTATCTTTGAGTAGATGCAGCTCTTTTAGCTAAAAATTTGCCAGATTTGAACGGGCTATCGTCTCTAGACTGTAGTTTTATTTTGCCTCCATGCGATTCTTCCAGGTACATTAGCTTAAGAGGCCAATGAGTTTGCAGAAGTTTTTTCTAATCAAACTATCATGCAGCGCGTCAACAGTTTTACAGTCTCCGATGATCAAAGAATTGAAGAATTCTACCATCACACGCAACAACACTTAGATTGATTCATGAACTCGATTGTACAGAGAAAACAAGCCCACATTCGTTGGGTTTGCTACTGTTGGAATCCGAAGACGAAAGAGGAATGACAGGGAGACCACGCACAGATCTTGAAAATCGTCCAGGCAAAGATTCCAAATTAATGTTGGTTTGCTGACCAGACCATTCCGTAGTTGATCAACATGACCATCCCGAAACTATAGTATATCCTTTCCCAGAGAAAAAATCTTCGGCTAATGGAATGGTGCGACTAGCGAGATATGGTATTAATAACGTTTTTCAAAAAAATTAAGCCGTCAAAAATACGTTCTTCACATTTCAGAACACTTCGCCTTAAACGGTCATTTAAAAATTCAAAACGTATTTTACGGGTGAAATGCCTCGCGACGGGCAAAATGCCCGTCAAATTCCAACCCTGCTTGCACATAAATGAAGTTACAACGTAACAAATAAGAAACCACCATGAATAAGAAACCACCATGGAAACGTATTCGAGAATTTAATGCTCACGCAATATTAAATATAGTGTCTCATTGTGGACCTTAAATATTTCCATTATATTTTCTTAATTGAAAGAATAATCTTGTACCAACTTCTTTTGATGTCCCCGTTGGTTGAGATCATCATTATTTTGAAGAAATATTGCTTCATTAACAAATCATTTTATAATATAGTTTTGTACATATATTTTTAGAGTTGAACTACGTAAGTAGTTAAAATATGTGATTTTTTTGGTAGACACAATATCTACTCAACGTATTGAATATTTGAATTGATTTAAATGAAAATTTATATTAAAGAATATAATATATAGTTTCTGTTATTGGTCTTCACCCAATTTTCGGTGATTTTGAAAGTTGTAATCATATATTGAATATTATAAATATTTATATAAAATTTTATAAAAAAACAATTTAATCATAAGAAATATAAAATGCATTTAAATAATGAATTTCGTAAATAGATATATACAAGAACTAATTAAATCATCAAAATAAAGCTATTCATATTCATACTAATTAAATCACAAAAGTTTTGTGGGTTAATAAAAATCGTGAAGTAAAATCCTCACTTATAAAGAGAACTATGCCAAACCTATTAAGGGTTCTAAAATGATAAGAGAAGTTGAACCTGAACAAAGCTACACAATAAGATGTCATTTTCAAAACTATTAAAAGTATTTAAAAAAAGTATATAAAAAAAATTATAGTCTACCATCTTGGTGGAGAGGAGCAGATTGGAATGTGAGAGCTTCTAGAGAGCTTCTACAAGTTTCATTTTAATTGAGAGCTTATATGTAGGCTAAACTATTATCATTAACCCCCTGTAGTTAATGCAATGGATGTGCATCCATATGATTGTCACACAAAACTAGGTGATGGAAGTTGCATAAACTATCAGTTTCTGCAATCACATTATAAGATCTAAGTATGATCTTTGTGAAAATTGGTGATGTTGTAGGATGAGAAAATTTCATGGGAAATATTAGATAAATGTCAGGAACCTAAAATAAGATACACAAATTTTTAGCCAATGAAATGTTAATGTTTTTTTTAATTAAAATAAAATATATTTTAATTATTTATAAAGTTAAATATTAGAACTTGTATTGGTCAATGCTAAACCAATAGTGATCAACAAGATATTGATTGTTAGTGTTGTTGGTCAAGAACTAATAAGTATGAAAATACAAACTTCATTATACATGTCTCATTGCTAAAATTAAAGGAAATCATAAAAATTAATATGACTTTAAACTATTATTATTATAAATAGGATTTTTTACAATACCATGGGCCAATACCATGCCTTATCAACATCAGAAGCCAAGAAAACCATAACTCTCTTCATATGACACTTTTTTACATGACATCATTTTAACTAGTCAATTTAATAAAAATCACAAAAAGGGCCTACCTACTTTGGAGATAAATTTCAACCTTTGATTTTTGTATATTGTTATGAATATTCTTGAATATTGTGGAGGTTAAATCCATACCATCCACTTAATTATGCTTGTAGGCATATTTTTGGAATAGAACTTCCACAATTTTAATTTAATTATTAATAAATATTAGGTGGATTCTAGAGATTTAACCTCTATAGAATATTCTTGGTATTATACAAAAATCAAAACCTGAGATTAATTTCCAAAGTAGTCAAGTTTTCTTACTTTTTAATTAATTCATTAAATAAAAAAATGTCATGTGAAACGAATTATGGTGTCTTGGGCATGTGTTACTATTGAGCAATGATATTAACCCATCGTGTTGTAACAAAGTCTATTTATAAATTAAGAATTTCCATAATAAAGTGAGGGTGAATCTCCATGGTTAAAAATCTTGTTGCATGCTTTTTTGGTATGTTTTTTTCTTTAAATGTATGTATGTATACCTTATATATTAATTATTTTTAGCAATAATAATAATAAAGTTATGTTTTAGTTAATTCTTATGTTTTAGTAAATTTAGCAACTTAAAATGTATGGTGAAGTAAATGTTTTGATGTTTATTATGGATTGATGTCTATGCCATTTAATTTATATGGTTACATTAGTAATTATTTATAATGAAGTTAAAATTGACCTAATTAAGTTAGGGAATTAATAAAAAATGATGATAAAAAAAATTAAAAAGTAAAGATAAAATGTATGCAAAAATAAATATAAAATTAAAGATCACATGTTTTTTTAGTGAAAACAAATATAAAGGTGTTGTCTAACTATTATATGTTTTGGAGACTTTATCCATAATGTGGTGATTTTTTTTTTTGCCAAATATTCAGTTTTGTTGTTTAATCTAGGGTTTTCATTGCATATATGGATTTAACACCCTGAAAAATCCTTGGGGCACTAGGATTGTGAAAAATTCACAACTCAAACTTGTGATTATAATAAATCCTTGTAAAATTCTAGGAATAGACTCGGAAATATACTAAATGCACTATGGTAGAGATAAATAAATGTGTGAGACTATTTGAAAAGTTTTAAATAAATAATTATAATCATCCGTCTAAATAAATAAGTTAAAATAGTATAAATATAATGTAATTGTAAAATGAATATAGTGAAATTTTAATAGAAATCAATATTAAAATGATAATTAATAAATAACAAATAAGAGTTAATCAAATTACATTCCTAATAAAATAATTAACAATTTTACATTTATTAAGTAAAAAAGATTCCAATAAAAAAAGGAGTCACCTCAATCATAAATTATTATAAATGTTTTTTAAATTGAAGAAATAATAATAAAATAAATAATAAATATATTATTTTGAAAAATAAATAATAATAAATAATAAACGATTTTGTAAACAATGGCTTTTTAAGTGGGAATGATTATTAAAAAAGTTTCAAGCTAATGGAGTATTTTTAGAGTTTGGAGAAAACAATTAAAAAAAAGAAAAATCAATATATTATTATATATATATATATAATAATACTAATAATATATTATATATATAATCCAATTGTTAAAAAAAGTCCCCCCCATGGCCAAGCCACACCAAATTGGGGTATGAGACCCCCTTGTTTGTGGGACAATGGATCCATCTCCGCACATTGATTTTACTTCTAAGTCAATGAAGACATACATACTCTACCCCCTCTAATTTTGAACCTGTGACCCCTGAGGAGCAAATATCATCTTAACCATTAGACTCACTCAACTTGTATATGATATATATGATATAAGGATTTATTTAAATAATAAAGATTGAAGGGAGGATTTTTTAACATAATAAATATATTTTATTTTATATTATTATTAATTATAAATTTTAAAAGAAATATTATTACTTTTTAAATTAAAAAGGCATAATTTAAGTCATAGACAAAATGATCTTTTTCACAATATATTTTTCTGGTTAATTTTAATCAAAATCTGACGGAGTTTTTTAAAAACTTGAGTTTAGATTGTTTAATATACATAATTTGAGTTCCCCTGGGTATTTCAGGGTGTTAAATCCATTTATGCATTCAAAAATGTATTTTAAACAACAAAGAATCTTGGAATTGTATTTCCAAATTTTGGTGAATTCCGGTGAAAAAAGTTATTTCATCTATAAGTTAGACTACACCTTACAAAAATAAATGAATAAATAATTATTATTAATTAATAGAGAGAAAAAACTCCTTAACTTTGAAAGAAGATGATTAAATTTATTCAAATTTACAATATGAATATTAAATACATTTATAAGAAATTATAAATAATATATATTTTCTTTCTTTTTTAAGAAATTTAAATAATTTTATAAAAATGGATCCTTGGATGGGGTGATATGAGATATGCATGAGGGGGGCGAGTATTCACAACCCCACTTGGAAATAACACGGGAGGGTGTGGCACCATACCCACCGCTATATTAAATGCAATTATGTGCAATCACTTAACTCATATCCTGGGGGCAACTCAGATCCTGGACCAAAACGATGGGTGGGAGGTTTGAGATGTAATGAATTTTATCCTATTGATGCTCATTGATTCTAAGTTAAATGAAGGTCATGTCGCGACCATTCTTCAAG